>WSTX01005312.1:10569-22043 GCA_019633405.1 Tulasnella sp. 408 | reverse complement strand
CGCGATGGAGGCGTGTTCGCAAATATGCAGCCACTTATCCGAACCATTGTTTGACCTCGTACTTGACTTGGTCTGGAATTTTGCCACCACAACAGTTCGGGCAAATGCTGTGCGGGCGGTCCATCAGCTTGTTGAATGCGTGGCCCGCGCAAATTCTGCCAAAACTGTCAGTTATCTACCTCTTGTAGAGAGCTCGGCACTGACATTGAACTTCCTCATCGATTAGTTGAAGCGTTTTCTTCCTTATGCGATCCAGAACATCCGCTCCGAGTTGGATCATGGCGCAAGCTCCGTCCGCACTACAACATATTCCCATATCGAGCCTTCAGATGCGACACTTCATTGGAGTGAGTAAAAATCCACCCCGATACAGGCTGTTTGCTGATGACCTCGGAAGACATCGCCATCCTTCGCGGTTCCTTGTATCATGGCGGCAAAGCGGTGGGTCCGGACCTTTCACTATGGATTTTTAAGTGGGCCTGATAGCGTTTTCAGGTCTTAGAATATAAGGACGACCTGTCTTCCGTGATCGATGCACTTCATCGCAGAACTTTTTCCAAGCGCGGCTTTTCCTACACAGGAAAGCTCTTATACAGCCTTCTCGATACTCTGACTCAAATCTATACACTTGAAGATCGCTTTGTGAACCCTGATGAATGGGATAGTGAATGTACGCGTCTTCGTACTGGTCATGGAATAACTGCTAATCTTTTACACTCAGCTTTCCGAAGTGGGCACCACCGGTACTGGGGTAGACTCTATGCAGCTGAAGATGTAGAGGTAGGGACTAACCGAATATATCTAGATGAGAATTTTGTGGACTGATGGCACCGTAGATCCAATGGCACACTCCGAGCTCGGAGGAAGTGGTATTCGTCCTAGAGCTCCTGAACCGCCACGTCGAACCGACACTGTCCACCTTAGAATCGTTGGTTGGAGAAATGGCCACCCGGAACGAAGCATGGGAGAACGACTTTTGTCGACATCTAAGCTTCGTTCGGAATGCATTCGCCGCACTCCCCACGATTCGGCAGGAGTTCATGTCAGAGGACGAGATACTGGAGTCATGTGCTTCGAGTGATGTGCTGTAAGTAATTGACCTGAAACACATGCCGTATATACTCACCTTTTTTTTAGCAATGAGCTGCCGGAATTTATTGCGTCCGTAAAACCGGTCAAGTCAGGGTTTGTATTTGATGACCCGTCTGATCCACGTTACACTCTGGTTTCCGGGTTGCGAGATCGCTTCGGGCGCTTTCTTCATTCGGCCTCAGAGAAGCTGGTCAACGAAGGTGACGAGAACACGGTAGACGCCATCCTGATGTTGGCGAGTACTTCGATAACTTTGCACCACGCTTTCTTGACTGATGCTCTCATTAGATAAGATCATGCCGCACCTATTTCCTGGACTACGGTGATTCCAGGTAGGCTTTGGAAGGCGGTCGTTTGTGTAGCTCTTGTCTAAACCCTCCTCCTTTAACAGGTACAGTCACCAGTCGCAGGAAGGCGATTATCTTTCAGAACTGGGCGTCACCCGGAGATATGCCAATCAGAAGGTCTGGCCTCGGGCCATCTTCGTTCGCCGGGCTCAGTACGTCATAGCCTTTACCGGATTGCGACAAGTCTGACATTGTGGCAAAGACTATACCACGCGGCCAGGTTGAGATGGAATGCGCTGGAACGGCGACGCGGGAAGCTAGAGGATTCGCTCATCGACGATTTGCTCAAATGGTCAACCTGGTCATATGCAACTGGCAAGTCGTTTCCCCATGTCATCTACTCAATACGCTAATCGAGTCCTTTAGTTCGAGCGTAAGAGCCAGAGTTATATAATTATGTGATTCAAAAGAGTGAATTGGTCTGTCGTCTAGGTCTGCTCAATCGTTGGTGGAAGCCTTGACTTCGGTACGTGAAACCAATACACACGTCGTGAGCGGTGCCTTACTTTACACCAGGCGTACGATGGGATTAGAAAGCGGTCCCTACCTCAGCTGTATCCTCATTTGGAGAAGGGCAGCGATGATGACAGAATGAAGGTTTGTCGTCCCAGTTAATGGGGTCCATAGATACTTACTGGTCTCCGTCTCAGGGCGCCCTTTACACGTTGAATTTATCAAATTTCTGTGAGGGCTTCCTATTTCTATACCATTATGGAATGCTGACACTCTCTGGGACAGGCAAATTCGCGATGGGAGGTAAGCAGAGTCTCACGAGATTTGGGAAACGCGGTTGACATACCTCCTATTTAAGAGCCGACACTAGTTTACGACATCACCAAATACGCGTTCGGTTGTCAATGGAACGAAAAGGTGATACTGTCAGCCGAACGCATATGCGATCCTCGCTGACGAATGATCGATTTGCAGCCATCGATTCAAAACTGCGTATCATCTATCGCAGACCAGTGTAAGCACCCATCGAGCCTACATATTACTCGTACCTGATTTCCTTTAGGCGTTTCTGGCTTCGTTGAGCCGAGTTTTGTCGTCTATCAAGTGCAATACCCCCCCACGGAGAAAAATCTTGCAAGACTGCGTGACCTTTTGCCATCGAACATGGCCGATAGCACTCTCGTAAAGCGATGTGCTGTCAATCGCACCAAAAGACAGGCCATGCAAGAATCCGCAATGGTCGACGTCGTATGTATCCGACGTGTTTTGGCTCATCGCAGTCCTAATGATCGATGTTGTGCAGCGAGATCTCTTACTTCGGATTGCTGAAGATCCTCGAACACACTGGAAATATTCCATCACTGCAATACGTCTCCTTAGAACACTTGTTCGACGCGATTCGCCTCTGCACGCTTCTCACATCGAATACCTGCTCAGCCAGACCCATGCTGACCACCCGAGTATGCGTTATGTACGTTCGATTTGCGTGTTCTATTCGACAGGCACTAAACTCGATTCCAGTACGCACAACGGGCGGTTATGAAAGCTTCGAGGTACATTAAATTGCGCACATCAACTGGCTCTCCCGAGGACATCGCCTTCTACCGAAATCACAATCCCCTTCGCCGAACGTTTTTAACCCCTCACCCATCACACGAGTACACGGCAGAGTACCTGGAGGGTTTCGGAGGACCCTTGGATCGTGCAGTCGCTCGGGAAGAGCCGTGAGTCCAGCTACGCACAACATGTTTGCTGAATAACTAAATTTCATGTTAAGTGTACTTCAAGACAAGTTGTGGAGCGGATGGCTTGTGTGGAAATATCAAAGCAGGTTCTTGCTTGCAGACTCGGCAAAGTCCACATTCCAGCCTTGGGATCCAGCCGCGACCCCTGCAATTGAGGCAATGAAGCGGCTGGCTCGATCCACCTCATTTTGGGATAAGCTTTCCACTCACTTTAGCGAGGAGAATTACCATGAGACAACAGTTATGGATAACGTGGCCAACGTCAAGTCCCTTGGTGCGCCCTTGTTATCGTCACCGGGTACCGTACGGACTGCCTCTAACCTCAAAAGCTTTGCTTAGTTCAACTCATGGAAGAGGAAATATTCTCTGTCCTCCGGCCGGTCATAGACAAGTTAATCTCGGACAAAGATCAGAATAAACAACGTGGAGCCGCGGAGCTGCTTGCCGGCCTGCTCGGAGGGTCGAAAAACTGGCCCACTGACGCTCAGGACCGCCTCTGGGCATGGTTCACGCCGAAGTTGGATCAAATTCTGGGAGCGAACGTTAAGACCGACACTCTCACCATTTGGTCATCTTTCCTGGAAGTGAGCTCCTGTCCGTTCCCATCCGCGACCCCATCTTACTCTTCTCGTCAAGTATATATTGTCCAATAGAGACCCTCGTCGAGTTCAGCCTTTAGTCGATTGGCTTGTCAAGAAAGGCCTATCTGTTGATTTCAATTCCGAGTCGTCCTTTGAACGTAGGCGGACTTTCGTCCACTGTGCCCAGGAAATTACTAACAGATAGCTCAGCAATCAAGATGACATTCTTCATTCGAACCATGATTGAGTCGCTTGGCTGGCGCTTTGCTCCATGGGCCCCAGCCTTCCTCAAGGTATACTGGAGCCAGATTGGATGCGAGCATGACGAGGTGATCGGAGACCTTGGACCAGTATCAGTCCTACCTTGCTAATGGGGATCCCTTGTTAGGTTACTTCCTACATTGCTGAGGCGTTGGTGTCGTTTTGCAAGATATCTTGGCGCCCCACACCTTCTCAACCTCTTGCTGAAGTGTTTGTACGGGAATGCGCGAGCCGACCTCCCGATGACGACATCATGGGACTCGAGCATGGATACCACCTCGATGCACTACTGAACCTGGTTGCAGAGTTTCCTGAGATGCGAGAAAACCGCCTCCCCGGTGCTCTAGCCCCGAGATCTCCTTATGATAGGTAAGCTCTTAACTTTCTGGTTGGGCAACGGTTGTTGATGTTACCCGCTTACAGGAAGTTGATGACCAGTAAGCAAATCATCTCAGCCTGCCGAACAACTGATCTCATTATTTTCAAGTCATACGGTGGCTCTTTACAGGGCTCCAAGAGCTCAACGCATCTTCAATGTTCCAGTATATCATTCCAATGCTCCCAGAACTCTTCAAGGCTGCTGAGCTCCAAGATCACGACGCTCTCGCACGCCGTTCCCAAACACTCTTGACAGCCCTGTGTGGTGTTACCCCGCCTTTGTCGAAGCTTCCGGACCTCCTCGATGTGATCTTCGTCACTATCCGCAAGTCCCCTTCGTGGCGAATACGTTCAAACACCCTACCCATGTTGCAAATCCTGTACTTCCGACAGGCACCAATCATCTCCGAAGAAATGGTTGTTAGGATTCAAGATGTATGACGCCCCTCTTCCATGCCAGACCGCTAGCTAACTTGTTTTGTAGGTGTTGAGCGAATGTCTCTCGGATGAAGTCGTAGAGGTTAGGGAAAGGGCTGCAGTGTATGTTTAATTAATTACCCAAGATGGCTTCGTTACTCAGACCGTTTGTATAGCACTCTCTCCGGCATCCTGAGATGTTCGCCCCGCCGAACCATACTGCTCTTAAAGGCAAGTCGATTTGAGTTATAAAGGCTATTGCAGTCTGCTGACGTTCTCACAGGACCGCTTTGTTCGGGAAGCTTCTCGAATAACTCTTCCCTCTCGGAACACTCCAAAGTATGCTTCGGAACTCCGTCGGCTCCATGCTGCTGTCCTCGGCGTCACCGCTCTCATAGATGCCTTCCCGTATTCGGTCCCATCGTGGTTACCCGAACTCATCGGAGACGTCCTCTCACGGCACACGTATGATCCCATTCCCATATCGACGACAGTCCGGAAATGCGCTACGAAGTTCAAGGAGACTCATCAGGACACCTGGCATGAAGATTCGCTGAAGTTCGACGAAGAACAAATGAGTGCATTAGCCACTCTCCTTGCCGGCTCGAGCTACTATGCATAATTCTTAGCTAACTTACAAGCCGCCTAGTGATGCCATGTATCCTCTAGATATGTAAATTACATTCGCCCACTTTGCTTGCCGGTGCTTGCCCCGAGTTCTGGCCGCGAATCTCGGAGAATAGCCCCTATTTCGCTTCGGATTTCCAACCACCAGCCCAAGCTCAAATTCCAGCACCGGTCACCAAGCCTACAGGATCCATTCCCTCTCAAACTTCCGACGATCTCAGTCTCTGCTCCTGGCACCGTTGTTAGTCGGGTGGAGATTGTGGGACTGGACTAAGCGTCAACCAAACTCAAGCTTGCTCGCGATTACCCTTTCACTAGAACGCCTCAACCATGGGTTTCAAACGACGGGAATACCTCAACGGATCACGGATTTTTGGTTGTGCTCGTTGCGGGACTCATCTGACGACTATAGACAGTATGGTGTCGAGAGTGAGTATTTGACCAAGCCGCATCCGAGGCCGTCCGCTGACGCCGTCCGGATAGCAATTCAACGGCCAGCATGGCCGGGCATACCTATTTAACACAGTGTAAGCTCCCAAGTACCATAGCATGCTCTGAGCTGGCAGGACTGAACACGAGTGACAACTGTGATAGTGTTAATATCGAATGCGGGGAGCCGTCAGACCGGTCCATGACCACGGGACTTCATACAGTCAGGGATATCCAGTGCGTGAAGTGCGGTATCATCCTCGGCTGGAAATACGTATGTGATATTTCACCGCTGTCACCCCGCCTCTCATACGAGTCTATTGTATAGGACCGTGCATACGAGGAGTCGCAACAATACAAGGAGGGGAAATTCATTCTCGAAAGGAATCTGCTGAAGGACGTGGAGCCGTAGGACACGACACGACTCTCTCGTGCATCCATTCGCTTGCTTGGATGTCGATGTCCTCGCCGCCTTGGCACGAACAGGAGTGCTGAGGCATTCTGTTAATTGACAACGCTGCTGAACTGCCCTATGAGTGATCCAACAAACACTCCACCACTCTTTGAACCAACGTGACTCTTCTTTGTATCTAATTAGTAGTTGTAAATCACTTCGTCCTTGTACATGAATAACATCAATTTCTTTCGTCTTAGACCAACCTAGGATAAGTGGCCTGGGCACTTGGATGTCAATTGCAACCCAACGATAACGCGTTAGGGATTCATCATCCGACAACCAAATCAGCCGTAAATACCGCACAGGATAACTAGTCCCAGGCACTGTAAAGATGGTTCCCATAGTATGGATCGTCCCAGTAATCGATGTCCTCATCGAAAGAATAGTCTTCATCGTAATCCTCTTCGTCCATATCCCAGTCCATTACGCCTGGACCGAGAATCTCTTCCACCTCATCTTGATATTCCTCGTCCATACTTTGGTGCCCCACAACAACCAAGCTTGTCAGTGGGACCGGTTTAGTGGCAGCCTTTGATCCCTTGCCCTTGCCCTTCTTTCCGCCCTTCCTGCCTTTATAACGGTTCCTAAGCGTCTCGATAAGCGTGGACCCGGAAAAATATGCCGTCCCAAGATTTAATGCGGATAGTCGAGGCATAGGCCAGCCTGGAATGCCTTGGTGGGTGATCTGTTGGCCAAGTTGCTTGAGTAGCGGATCGACGGTAAGGTCTGTAGTCAAGTAAAGACTTGTTACGAAACCGAGCTTGTGGTTGACGGCGTGGGTGAAAGAAGGTTCGGATATGTTGAAATCCGAACCAAGCGTCAGAGTTGACCTCCGATCGCGGGGTGGCTTGAGCAGATTGAGAAGCCAATCGAGGGCTTTGTATGGTGAAATTTCCCGCATTTCAATCTCAATGCTGGGTTCGTCTGGATCCCCGTACCGCTCCCTGTCCGTCCAGCAACGGAACAAGCGAAAGTTGACATTGACACATAATTGGTATCCTTCGTTGAGAACTGCCTGGATATTCGGTAGAGCTTGTGATAGGGAGAGCAGAACAGGTAATGAATCGGACGTGGAAGAGTCGGAATCATGTGTAACATTGATATCCAAGCAGGCGGGGGCCCGGATGGCATTCAGAATTAACTGAATTGTGGTTTGGGACAGGTGGATTAGATGGAGTTGTCGGAGACAAGGGAGGGTGATGGTTGGAGTTCCCGTCTGCGTCGGTCCTTGAGAAATGGAAACATTGTTGAGGACTAAATGTCGAAGCGATGGGCTTTCTGCTATCATGCACCATAGTTGGCTCATGAGAAGACCCTCTGATGTGATGCGGAATAATTTGAGCGTCTTCAATCCTTTGAGAGAGACGGATGACCAGGGCAGGGATGCGCTTTCTAGGGTTAGCTCTCGCAAAGCATCGAGACGTCCCACCCGGCTACCAAGAGAAACCGGCTTCGAGACGTTGGTTGTACGATATTCCAACCGCTCGAGCTTAGGGCCCACCAATTTGATAGCCTCCGACCCGGCAGCAAAGTCGCGGCTGACTGCAAGCGAACGGATCCTCTTGGCCGACGGAACGAGCATATTAACAAACGCCTTTGCCGACGAGCTCGTCTGAAGATGTCCGCATTCGGCGGTAAGTGGCGCGTTACGCGACTTGTATAGGATTCTGCCAATCGCTGGCAACGAAAAGTCGGAATGAACGTGCGCCCAGAAATTGGCGGTGTTTTGAATGATGGAGTACCATGTTGCGCAAACTTGAGAGAGGGTCTTGACGCGTGGATAGTATTTCTTGATATCCACTTCCTCTAGCTCAATAAGGAGTATCTTGATCATCAGTTCCGTTGGGAGCCTGCTGATCCTCGCGAGAGCGTTCCGACGTTTCCTGGTTTCTGCCAACCGGCGGTGGAGCCTTCTGTGCACTGCTGCAAGCGTAATGTCCAACGCGGTGATCTCTCTGTCGAGGGCATTTTGGTTCGGGTCATCCGCTGGGTGGCTTGACGAGAAAAAAAAAGGTTCACGATGAATGTCTGTTGCTGTCCGCATAGGGGTTTTTCTCGGAGGCTCACTAGTCGCTAGAGAGAGAATTGTCCGCGGCATGGATCTCTTGAAGAATTATTGCTGTTGCCGCGTCAATGACAGAGTCAGAGGGAGGCCGCATCGTTAAGCTTGTCTATCGCGGAGGTGGCGGAAGTGGAAGGTTGGGGTCCTCATGATTACGGGACAAAGCGGGGCAAATCTCTCAGTCTTCTGCCGCCTCGAAGTTGGGAAAACAAGCGTGGAGCTCGTGCCACGATCAAACGTGCAACAATTCTCGTTTTCGTCGACAATATTGGCATTAAGGAGGAAAGTTCGACTAGGCCAACGCACCGACCGTTAGCAGGCACACTCGAAAATCCGTTGGTCTCACAACAGTAAATTTGTAATCATTTAGGCAGTCGCAATCGTGCCAGACTAGCTCGATGCGAGATATCGAGTTGATTCTAGTTTTCTATGAATTATCCCTGCTTCTTCATAGCTCGCTCCTCCCATTCAGCTAGCTTCTCTGGAACGCGCTCCAACGACCATGGGACCTTATTGACCTTATACTGAAGGAATCGCGTCAACCGAAGCTCCCTCCCCAGAATAAAACTACACCATTTACCTGGAGCATATCTACAGCGGCCGATAAACCTTTATTGCAGGTATCGCATTTATGAAACGTCGGAGCCTTGAGTAATTCCGCCATCTCGCCTACAACATCCAAGCTCGGTGTGATTTGGGCGCACACATCGTCTCGATGCTTCTGCCAAAGTTTCGAGGCTTCGTCTCCATGCTTCGGACACTTTCCATAGCCGTGAGGGAATAGGGACTCCTTGCTCAAAACGTCCCGGAGCTTCATCTTTCTGTATGCTTGAAGACGAACAAGCAGATGATATGAACGAATCGTAGGGAAGTACCGCTCGACCTCCTCTGTAGTGTATGTGGCCATAGGGCGACTGAGAAGGAATGCGGAAGCCGCGGAGGCTATGGAGGGGAGCTCTAACTGCGTGGCGAGCGAATAAACCTCTAGCGGGCTTTCAGGCGCGTTCCGCTGGAGGTGATCATGGAGTACTGTGAGGTAGGCGGGAGATATGTCGTATTTATCCGCAAGATCAAGTAGTGGTCGAAGAATGGGGAGTGGTATCAAGGAAGGAAGTGAGTGGGTTGCGACCTCGTTGGATTCTGTGTCTACTGTTCCTTGCGTTCTCGTGTCCCAATCGTCCGATTGGGCGGTGCCTCCTTGACTCTTGTTCGCTTCAGTCTTCTTGGACAGCTCTTTGGGGTCAGAATGGAGAAGCCCGAGGAAGAGACCAAATATCTCGGTTCCTTCATGAATTTCCATACTTGGCGATTGGGAATCCGGTCCAGCACCACTACTTTTTTCAGGAGCAGGTGGAATCTCATCGCAGGTGCCGAACATGTCTCGAAAAACACTGCTCCCTGCCTCCATCTTAGATTTGTTTACTTGGTAGGTCGTCCCATCCGGCACCGTCCGAATCGTAAAGTCCGGATTAGAGCAGTGAAATGAGAAAGGCGGCATTGACGGGATAGGCGAAGTGGCGAGGGGGTGGTTGAAAGGTCGTTGCTAAGTCTGGAGTATCTCGCAGAACCTGGTCACTTAAGGATCATCGTTACGGGTGTACGTACGTGGCGGTTGTCCTGTGTGGTGGCTGTGCAGCGAGTCCACGTTGGCCAAAGTACGTTGGCAAGCCTCCGAACCTGACGAGAGTAGCTGCGGGCTGTGAAGAGTCATGAATGAAATAAGTGTTCTCAACGCTCGGGTAGAACCGCAGTTGGGACAGTCGGGCGGCTCCGTCTGAACAACCATGGCGTTGGCGGTACGGTGACTCTATTCCAGGAACAACCAACTTGTGTCCGGTAACAAATATCCAAGGGAATAGATAGATTCGAACAGACGAAAGGCCATAAAAGGTCATAAAGGTCCTTCCAGTCTGGGTCACCGAGGACGTGGCGGTTTCTACAGGAGCTTGAGCTTCCCAGTCACTTGATTCACGAGTTTCACTGGGCCTAAATAAAGTTCAGAATTGGAGCACATAGCGAGGAGAAAGGAATGCAAACCTGGCCCGATCCCTAACACTGTGGTGGAACCGGCCGCGATCTGGGTGCGACCTCTGGAACAGAGGAGACAAACCAAGCTTGGTCAGGACACAGTTCTAGAGTAATGTGATACGAATAGTTACTCACGCATCTCGAATGGTTCGTGCACAAAGGTTTAAGCTTTGCGCGGTTGCTTGCAATAAAAGCAGCTCGTCTTCCGAATCACACTTCAGGGCTACTTTCGCTTGACTAAAAGCGAGCAAAGGTCAAACAGATGTCGGTTTTCAGACGAAAAAGATCGGTTCTTGCCCTATTCGCTCCCAGTGTGCCAGTAACTGCAGGGATTTGGCGGTGTAAGAATAAAGCGCGGTCTACCAATCCATGACGATGAACTCACTGCAGGATTCGACTTTTGGAGTGTCTTGTAGCACGCTAGAGTAGCATGGCTGTTGTAATGTATGGATTAGGTCTTCGTCATACCGGGAGGATAGAACGGTGCTTACCCGCACTGAGCGGCAATCTTTCCCTTCGTCATTCCCAGATCACTTCGTACAACAAGGACCTTTCAAAAGAAGCCCATCAGAAGCTGGATATAGCTCCCGTATTGTAACAAGGATCTTCACCATCTTGCATTCTTCGAACAGTCCAGCGCTGACGGATGCCAAGTCGCCATCGGCATCCGCCTCTTCGTCGTCACTATCTTCTTTTGCGGCTGTAACCGCCGCTTCAGTGGAAGGTATTGAAGGACCGGGGACAATTTCAGGCTTCGATTCTGGCGCAAGAGCTACCGGCGGGTTTGAATGGCGTCCTAAATAGTAGCCAGCCGCAAGACCGACTGCAGCACAGGTTACAACTAGGAACCCAGCCTCCGTCAATCGAAAAGTAGTAGACATCAAGTCGTCTCACAAACTCACATCCGGATAATTCCATTGGTCTCATATCTATGCTTTGGAGGAATGAAGGCCAACCGACTCGGACCCGTTTGCGGAAAGCTGTGGTTGCCGAACTTTGGCACAGCTGAAATATTTGTCCCCGAACAAATGTTCGCGTGGTCCCTAGAATCTCGACGTGTCTCGCCCCACCGTTTCGCACTTTCGCTGTTCATATAAC
>WSTX01005311.1:0-39552 GCA_019633405.1 Tulasnella sp. 408 | reverse complement strand
GAGTGGCCCCCCTGGACCCTGAGTTGTAGGACTTGTGTGTAGGATATAGATTGCACGCTACACCCCTGAAGCATGAGTTGCAAGCTGTTGGATTGAATATTCCGTGAAAAGTGCTGTCATACTGCAAGACTGGACTGCAAGATCTTCACTCCCTGAGGCTGTCACTCGAGCTCCAACAAACGATCACGATGCTGACGAAGTCCGCTCTCTCGATCCACGCCAAGGCTATGAAGTGGTAGCCATGGACAAGATAAATACCAAGAAGCTTTCTGCGGTGGGTCCTACTTTCCGTTCAGAGACGACAGGGGCCCTTGACGGCGTGATACGACCCGATAGCAAGAGAGACTGGGCAGGCTATCGAGATTTGGGAACAGATGCAACCGCAATCCGGGTAACGTCTTAGGGGACGACTAAAGGCGGTGGCAAAGCCGAATTCGTCCAAGGGACATTCGAACGACGAATATGAGGTCCCAAAGAGAAGGTGGCAGTGAAGAAGCTTCGGTCGTACCGGGATATGGATTCACACATGCGCGCGGGTTGACTTTCTTTCAAAGGCGGAACGGCCCGAGATGGGAACTTTCCCCATCAGCGACTCCGTAGGGCAAGAATATCACTTCCTTGGCTCTTTGCATCTACGATTGAGGCACTCGCGTCCCGGGTGGGGGGAAGGTTGTCATCGGAAGGTAAGCCCGTTGGTCCCGAGTCCTTCGCCAGTTTCAACCGCCTCATCCCTGTCGCCCGTGCTTCCTCGCCTTCCTTACCAACCCCCGCTGTCGTGAACTCTTGTCAAGGCCACATATTGCAGTATGCGCGCTCTTCAAGGCGGACAGCGGAAAAAATATATGCAAACGTGTTCGACTCTCGACGAACTCCGGTCGTGAGTTTTGTCGCTTTATTAGCCGATCATACCGCCACTAACGCGGTGTATTAGGGGAAGTGAGCTACTGAAATGTGCGCATGTTGGTAAGGGACGTATGGGGTACGTAGTACCTGGGAACCGTAGGTGGGCGTCTATGCAGACCTTGCTTCGCCAAGCGCAAGTGAATTGCATTCGCCGCATTATCGAGCCTCAACGCACGCACTCACGTGAACGAACGACGAGTGGCTGTTACAACGGAAATATCAACAGTACTGCAACGATTCGACAAGCAGAACACATTATTTTACTCTATGATTTAGCTGTTGGAGGCAATGTGAGCTTGTAAACAAATGCAGACGGAGCACATGCGTTTAATCACTTCCGCATCGACGCCAACCAGATTGGAGTGCAGATGACAGCATCGTCCGCTTTAGGCTTACGCGACGGGCGGTAGACCTTGTTTGTGAGCTATCCTCATGGAAGGAGGGAAGAGTCAACGAGTGATATTTTCGAACTTGAACAACCCACAATAGAATGAGCGTTTATTTACGGAAAGGATGGCATCGGATCTGCTTCTAGTTGATCTGACTCATCTTGGACCTTGTAATGGGCATCAGGGTGTCGATCATGCGGATTGGTAAATAAGTCGATTCGCACTTATCGCCGATCATGCCTCGTGTGGTCCATCCGCTATCCATCTCACTCGACCCTCTTTAGGAAGCACGCTGCTTCTTTATGACTCCAGGTCACTTAGACTTGGACAAACAACCTTGACGCCGCTGCAAGCACAGACCAACCCGAAATGATGTATGTTGGCGAAAGACCCTCAAGACCCACACAGAGCGGCGGTGCATGGAACCTTGCCTCACAGTACCTGGCTATAGACAAGAGGTCCCACATAGCCAACTAAGTCTGTCTTTTTATGTACAGGTCGAGACCGCGGAAAGCCTATCAAAGCGCCTTGCCTGGAATACAGACTCTTCTCGCCTCGAAAAATACCTCACTCAACTCCATCTGCCTAAGAGAGGGAAGGAGACGCTATTTCGGGGGAGAATTATCCTACCGTTCTAAACAGCTGGGGCTCGATCGAGGGGATTTTGGAAGCCACTACAATCACAGCGGTATTTTGGCTGTGTAAAGTTTTGGGACCCTTAATGCTGGTCGGTTGGGAGTTTCGGGAAACGATTGTCCGTTTAAAATTCGAGATTACACGCTCTCAAGCGGATCTCCAAACGAAGGCGTGAAGCTAACCTGATAGGATATTGCAAATTCGTTGTACATGTGCCCTGTTGGGTGGGTTCGATTTGGTCCCCATCGTGGGAGATGCAAAGTCGAACAAATTCGTAGAATTTCCCATCGGTCTCGGACACCGGCTGTACGTCCACATTGCCGGCCATTGCGGTGCGGGGAGTCAGGAGGCGCCCGGTAATAAAAGCCCAGGTCGAGCTCAGCTCGCTTGTTAAGCTAATCCACCGACCCTCCAGATATCAGTTCCTCTCATAGCTCTTGGTCATCAATCCTATACTAGTCCTGGCTCTGCTCATATCCTAGACGTACTCAACCGTAGCTGACTTAGGTTCGCATGGAGGAATACCTGACACCCAAACCCGCGCAACTTCCTAACCCGTATGCCAAGGCTGTGAGTCTCCCCATTTATCAACTGCGGTAGGCACAACTAATGTGGTACGCTGAAGCGGGAAATTCTCGATGGGATGTCCAGGTACCGACTTGATCCAAGAAGAATTGTAACGATAGATGGTGGACCAAGCGCAAAGGGCGGCCAGGGCACCGTCGTCGTCGGGACTATGATGCCTCCTGAACACATTTCTACCTGGACCCCCGAACCACTTCAGAAGGAGCTTCTCGACCAAATGTATGCAAGAATGAAGTCCAAGCGAGATTGTGAGGAAGGTAATACAGATGTAAAATCTTTGAAGGTACTGTTAAACCTTTACACGCTGTCTATGTTCCTCTAACGCTGGCTATAAGTCGCCCCCGGAGAGGCTTTTCGCCACCTTCAAAGAGGATCTCCCAGACCCCGAAAATTTTCCTACCTGGATTCGCGATAAAGTCATAGAAGAGCTATCCGACATCAAATACGCAATAAAAAAACTCGAATGGGATCATGAGGACGCCGAAGCATCGGTGAAATTTTTCAAGGTATTGTATTATGATCCCCTTCACACACGGCCTGCCGGTGTTCTGACTGCCTCGTAATAAGTCGTTTGTCAACGAGCTCAGCCTGATGGCCGAACTCTCTCACCCCAACATCATCCAACTTATTGGCTTTGTCGAGGACATGGAGAAATATGATGCTTGGATCGTATTGCCTTGGGAACCGAACGGGAACGTTCGAGAGTTCTTACATTCGGGCGAGTGGGATATCCCCGAGCGAATCTCGCTGGTGAGTCCCATCAAGGAAGCTAAGTTCGAGCCTTCTGAGCACCTATCGGACTAGATTCAAGATGTAGTCATAGGGGTGGAGTACTTACACACCAGAGAACCTCCGATCTGTCATGGAGATCTGAAGTCGGTGAGTTCAAGGACGAATTGCCTCCGAGAGGGCCCCGCCCAACTAATCGACTTACCGCCCAGCTAAATATCCTGGTCAACTCATCTAATCGTGCAGTAATTACCGACTTTGGATCGGCGCGCAGTACACCAAATCCTGATGCCAAGAACCACACGGGAACGGAGGGAACCTCGCAGGCGGCTGACGACGATACCGCTCAGGAGTTAAAGACTCCGAGGATCGAATTTAACCGTTCAACGCTGGAACTTACTTTAACGGGTCCTCTGGGTACCCTCCGATGGGTGGCCCCTGAGATGCTGGCCGACGAGGCGAGGGGCTTACCAAGTGACATGTGGGCTGTTGGGTGGATCTGTTGGGAGGTAAGTCCGCCAAGGGAGTGGAGTTTCTTGAATAGCTTTCCGATTATATGTTCCGCTGTGTTCAGATCATCACTGGGAAGATTCCTTTTGAAGAACTCCCCCTGGACGCTAATGTCGTAGCGTGGGTGATGACTGGAAAATTGCCGGCGATCCGAGAGGAAGCGCAACTTTCGCTTGTCCTCAAGCTTTGTGCTCTGATGTCGGACTGCTGGAAACGAGATCCAGCGGAACGAATAGGTGCTTTCGACTTTCGGCGAAAGGTCAATATGATGGTAAGCCCCTAGATGCAGGACTGTAGTCTCAAGGTCTAACTCAGCGGTGCACAAGCCTTCCATAACACCTTCGGACTGCACCGCTGGCGGTTCGAAAATACGGTCGGCAGAATTGTTGTTGCAGCTGGGCCAACTGTATCAAGATCAAAGCAACGATGCGGTAGCTAAGACCCACATCGAGTCTGCTCTGAATGTTGCATCTCAAACCAACAACCACAGTGCCAGGGCCCACGCGATAGATGGGCTCGGAGAGATCCACCGCGCTCGGTCGAGGTATCAGGAGGCGGAGAGCGCTTCGAGAGAAGCGTACGGGATTCATTCTCGCATCGGCAATCAACTCGGTGCAGCGAACGCGTTGCGTGGTCTCGGAGACATCTACCGCGCTCAATCGAGGAACCGGGAGGCGGAGAATGCTGTAAGAGAAGCGCACGAGATGCACGCTCGCATCGGCGATGACCTCGGCGTGGCTAACGCGTTGGATGCTCTCGGACAAATCTACTACGCTCAGTTGAGGTACCAAGAGGCAGAGAAGGCTTTGAGAGAAGCGCACGGGATTCAAGCTCGCATCGGCAATGATCGAGGTGCGGCGAACGCGTTGGATGGTCTCGCAGAAATCTACCGCGCTCAGTCGAGGTACCAGGAGGCGGAGAAGGCTTCGACAGAAGCGCACGAGATTCACGCTCAAATCGGCGATGGCTTCGGTACGGCGAACGCGTTGAATGGTCTTGGGCAGGCTTACCGCGCTCAGTCGAGGTACCAGGAGGCGGAGAAGGCTGTGAGAGAAGCGCACGAGATATATGCGCGCATCGGCAATGACCTCGGTGCGGCGAACGCGTTGGATGGTCTCGGACAGATCTACCGCGCTCAGTCGAGGTACCAGGAGGCGGAGAAGGCTTTCAGAGAAGCGCACAAAATTCACGCTCGAATCGGCAATCTCCGCGGTGCGGCGAACGCGTTGGATGGTCTGGGACAGGTTTACCGCGCTCAGTCGAGGTACCAGGAGGCGGAGAAGGCTTTGAGAGAAGCGCACGGGATACACGCTCGCATCGGCAATGCATATGACCTCGGTGCGGCGAACGCGTTGGATGGTCTCGGAGAGATCTACGGCGCCCAGTCGAGGTACCAGGAGGCGGTGAAGGCTTTCAGAGAGGCGCACGATATTCACGCCCGCATCGGTCATGACCTCGGTGCGGCGAACGCGTTAGATGGTCTCGGACAGATCTACTGCGCTCAGGGCAGGAACCAGGAGGCGGAGAAGGCCTTGAGAGAAGCGTACGATATTCACGCTCGCATCGGCAATGACCTCGGTGCGGCGGACGCGTTGGATGCCCTCGCAGAGATTTATCGCACACAGTCGAGGAACCAGGAGGCGGAGAAGGCTTTGAGAGAAGCGCACGGGATCCACGCTCGCATCGGCAGCGGCCTCGGTGTGGCAAACGCGTTGAATGGTCTAGGACAGATTTACCGCGCTCAGTCGAGGTACCAGGAGGCAGAGAAGACTTTTAAAGAAGCGCGAGGGATTCACGCTCGCATCGGCAATGACCTCGGTGCGGCGAACGCGTTGAATGGTCTCGGAGAGATCTACCGCAATCAGTCGAGGTACCAAGAGGCGGAGAAGGCCTTGAGACAAGCGCACGGGATTCACGCTCGCATCGGCCATGACCTCGGTGCGGCGAACGCGTTGGATGGTCTCGGAGAGATCTGCCTCGCTCAGTCGAGGTACCAGGAGGCGGAGAAGGCCTTCAGAGAAGCGCACGAGATTCACGCTCGCATCGGCAATGACCAAGGTGCGGCGAACGCGTTGAATGGTCTGGGACATATCTACCGTACTCAGTCAAGGTACCAGGAGGCGGAGAAGACTTTTAGAGAAGCGCACGGGCTTCACGCTCGCATCGGCAATGATCTCGGTGCGGCGAACGCGTTGAATGGTCTAGGACATATCTACCGTGCTCAGTCGAGGTACAAGGAGGCGGAGATGGCTTCGAAAGAAGCGCACGGGATTCACGCTCGCATAGGCCATGACCTCGGTGCGGCGAACGCGTTGTATGGTCTAGGCCATATCTACCGCGCTCAGTCGAAGAACCCAGAGGCGGAGAAGGCTTTCAGAGAAGCGCACGAGATTTATGCGTGCATCGGCAGTGACGAAGGTCTGGCAAACGCGTTGGATGGTCTCGGAACGATCTACTACGCTCAGTCGAAGTACCAAGAGGCGGAGGCGGCGTTCCAGCAAGCGCATGTCACTTCCTCCCGCCTTGGCGATCTCCTGGGCACTGGCAACTCTCTTCATAGCTTGGGACTCCTTTTCAGCCAACTGTATCGATATGATGACGCCCAATCATCGTTCTGTGACGCTCTTGTTGCATACGGCCGCGCTGGTTCAAGCGTTAGCCGAGCACACACGTTGCTTCCTCTTGCTCAAGTCTACCAGACTCGGGGTAATTATCTTCGGGCGGAGGAGTCCGTCAGTGAAGCCCTTACCATTGGGGTCCAGCTCAACGATGACAGGATTCAGGCGCGTGTTTCAAAGTTCTTGGCAATGATGTTCAGTAATCAGTCGAAGTACAGCACGACGTTGGCGGCACCACTCCAAGCCGGCTCTGCATGTGAACCACTAGTTGATGACATTCGTCGCGCAGCAGCTCTCCATGATATGGGAGAAATGTTCCTCACTCAGAGCAAATACGCTGAAGCCGCCGATTCCTATCTCCAAGCGCGGGAGATATTTTCCCGCATCGGTGATGGTCATGGCGAAGCATCCATATTCCGCAGCCTTGGGACCCTGTTCACCATTCAAGGGCGTTTAGAACTGGCGATGAAGCGTTTTGCTCAAGCACGTAGAATATCCGCCGCCATTTCTGACCCCAATGGCGAAGTGAGAGCCTTGGGATGTTTGATGGGGGCATGCCTCAAGCAACCCACCCTCGCTGGATTGAGGTCATATTGCGTGGATGCCCTCAGAATGTACGGTAGAACAAAATGGTCTACGAACAAGGTCAGTATGATCCTCATTCAAGGCTTAAGACGATCTATCCCTAAGACCTTCGATTATTCAGGAAGCGTTGGCATCCTCGATGGGTCAAGCCGACCTCAACATGCGCCAAACCCCTGTCCGTGTCTCAAAGAGTTCCGCTCCTTCCACTCCTAGTCCAGGCATTGTTTAAGATCGCCAACTCGGCTTATGGACTTTTAATACAGACTGCATCTGCTGACGATTTGGAGCCAGAAACCTCAGCAACGAAGTCACCTTGCTCCGTCAAGGTCTCTCCCAACAACGTATTTATGTAACAAGGTCGAGCCTACTGAGATTGAGAGCTAGTCGTTTGTCTCCGTTTAATGGATATAATTCCCATCGCTAAATGTGGTGAATCAGGCAATATCTCCTCCTTTGGCGAGAGGGTCGGGGAAATGGCGCCTGCGCCGCTACGATCCCGGATGTACGGAGGGAAAAGCAGTCGAAAATTACGTAAGATGTGTTTGTGCCAAGCAAAGCAGGGACAGCCGATCGCACCAATATTACATCCCAAATAGGGACCTTCCGCTAATCGCCTTTATATCTCAGCGTTTGGACCGGCCATCAGTGCCTCCACCACCACCCAGCTGATTGTATCCGAATTGCGCATGATGTCTGGCCCGAACAACTCTCCATCTATACCTAATACAAAACTCGATATTCAGCCTTCTTATGAATCGAATGAGCAGGATGGCCCTCTGCCGGATGGGCTTTATGTCTTGACCAACAATAAGTCGAGGACCGTCCTCGATCTATCGGTAGGTACGTTAACCAGCAAGGTGTTAGTTGGCTGTACGGGATTCAGCCAATTATCTTTCATTACTCCAGGAACCGTCGGATGGGCAATCACGACAATGGGGCCCCGTGGATTCGAGCGCAAGACCGACTACAGCATCGCCGATCAACTATGGATCGTTAAGCATGAAACATTAAACGATACATATACTCTGAGAAACTATGGACTTGGTACATACTTAGATTTGTCAGCCGGGTACGTGAGTTAGCATCTAGAATTGCCGAGGTTCTCGAACTGTTCTGCTCTCGTGTTTTCACAAGACCCAAGAACGGATCGCTAGTGACCGCGAATAATCGCTCCCTGGCAGATGAGAGTCGAAGAAACCAAGAGTGGCGCATCATCGAGGAAGAGATCGACCAATACAAGTCCGGCAAGACATTTCATTTTGAGGTTAGCTGGCGCTCACACGAGTCACTTTACAGAATTCAGTGCTCCGCTACAGACACGTATCTGGAAATTCCCGGAGGGTGAGTTGTCTTGATTTGTTTCGCCAAGTTTCTCCGTAGTTGTCTAATATTCGACTGTTTCAGAAATCCTGCCAATGGTACCTCTGCGACTTGTTCTGCACTGGTTGATTCCGGAGACCACCAGCTGTGGACTCTCGAACGTGTCAGCCGCAAAACGCGAGAAATCAAGACCGTTCTTGAGTCATGGAAACCGGGCATTCGTTTGTTCCAACCTTACGGTGATGACGCCGAGTATCTTAGCCCGCTTCTCCCGGCTACCCTGGCAATTGATCCCCTCGAACCCCATTAGGTATTTCGCCCTCCCACATGAGCTTCGCAAATCAATTTGGGAAGGGACGAACCTTCAACGACAGACAATTCGAAAACATGTCTTTGACTATGACGATTTCGTCATCAAATCTAAGGATGCTGTTGGCACTTGGGCTCGAGACCGCTTGCAGATTGACGTGAGTTTGGAGTTTGCCGAATCCCTCCGTGTCGTTTTATTTACCTGCCGATTGAATTAGGATTACTCTGTTCTATTCGGCGTCGTATACGGCAACCATAAGAGAGGGCCGAAGGCTTATAATTGGTACCTTTCCAACGACATGCACGATCTCATCTTTTTCGACCCCCAAACTGGTCGGGAGTATACAGCAGCAGCTGTGAATTCTTTCCGCTTCGAACCCTCAATCTTGATCTTCTGATTTACTTGTCACTTTTGTGAAAGTACATGTGTACGTATCTGTAGTAATCTGTAAAACTATGTTTCGTTCTCGCGCAAAGCGTCTGAAGTAGGTTTACTCCCGTGCAGTCCCATCCCCTGAGTTGCTTGCCCTCCCTTCCCAAACCACACCCTTGCATCCGAGCGGCAGATGGTGGCATTCTAGGGAGGTCTGGTCAGGATCTGGCTCACGGTAAAATGGGGATAGTTTCAACACCCGCAATTTCGGCCCCCAAGTCGGGAACGAGACACTATGACGCCCGTGAGTCTCATATCAACATATCTGTAGTGGGGACCGTATATAAGCGGCGGAGTCACAATCTTCCCCACTCCAGCCTCCTCTGCTGCCCGAATGGGCAAATCAGGACCTCCAAACGGATGTCGAACACGTGCTGCTGTCCCGTGGTTACTTGGCCAGGTCCTCTCATCATCTTTCACCACCTTAATTCTGCTTGCGTTCCACAAGCTCCAATACTATGGAGCCTGAAAACAATCAAACCTATGAAGTTGAAAGTGTCAACTCATCCGCCTCTGCAAGTGGAGGCGTCTATCAAGACGTTACAGAAGGACTCTACAGATTGACGAACAAGAAAGCGAGAACCCTCTTAGATCTCGGCGGTGGTACGCCAACTCCCATTGACATAATTTCAGACTCAGTCTATCACCTCTTGGACAGGGAGCATCAAGTCGCGCGCTATTTGTTCAGGGCTGGCGGCGGAATACAGTACTGACCACGGCATGGACCACCAACTCTGGGCATCGAAACGGGTTGGGTCAAACGTTTCCTATGGAATCATGAGTCTCCGTGGTGCGACGTATTCGGACTTGGAATCAGGGTGTGTTGCTGTTCAGGGGTGAATGGTCCCGATGTCTGTATCACTGAATAGATGCCCTCAACCTCAGGAACTAGCAAGACAGTTCTCCCGTTTTCGCTTATAGCTACGTCAGAGAGGGGAGTAGTCGCTTGCACTAAGAGTGGAATATTGCCGCAGATGGCGAAGGATTTCACAACGTTTTAAAACTTCCCTCCTTCGCTTGGCAACCGCATGGTCACTACATTGTCTTGCAGGCTCCAGTGTGCCAAAACAGGAACATATTTGGGGATTGGGGATTGGTATCTAAAACATTTTTTGCTTGCTCTCTTTTATGCGCCACTCATCCTGCACCTGCGTTTAGCAATTCCGATGATGGGGCCAGGACTACGTGCTCTAAACGAGCTGAGAATAAACTCTGGGATTTCGAACGTGCCAGCCGAAATAAACTGAAATCAAATCGATCCTCAGGTCGTGGAAGCCAGACCTCCTATCTCGTCTCTTTCCACCTCATGACGATGATAACCAGTGCGTGACTTTCAGCCCCCAGATTGGTGCATATCCCAAGCTATCCTTCCGTGCAGATATTTCGCCCGCATTACCGAATTTCGCAACAATATCTGGAATGGGACCAAGTTGCTCCGTCAAGAAGCTCGTAGGAGTACCTTTGACTATGATGGGTTTGTCACCAGGGCCATAGACGCTGTTAACGCCTCGGTTCGAGACCGTCTGCGAGTTGACGTAAGAGTATTGCACTCCGATGCTTACAGAGCCTAGGAGTCTAATTTTTGATTCTTTCGGGGCTACTCTGCTCTCTTCGGCATCGTTTTCAGCGAGGCTAGAAAAGGGCCAAAAGCCTATAACTGGTATTTGTCACCCGACATGCGGGCTCTCTTGTTCTTCGACGTGCAGACTGGCCTGGAGTATACCACGGCAGGGCTCCAGAATTTTGCCTTTGAGCCTTCATTTGCAATGTTGTAATTTTGACCTGATGAACTCCGGTGTTGACCGGAGCTATACACGACTATGAGAATACTTGCACCTCCCAAAGTCTGAAACGGTCTTCATTTATAAATAGCTACCAAGAGCTAAGATCTAAAGGGGGGAAGCGAAGGGGTGTAGTGAGAGAACGACTTAGGTAGGCGGCAAAGGACAAAGCGGAAAGTCAGCCAATCCAGAGGTGGGAAAGAAGGCGCCATATTTGACCACGGGAACAGGGCAAAAGTAAAATGGAGGGTAGTCACCAGATCACGCATGAGCCGACGGAGAACCGAGAGCGAACGTGAGTGAAAGGGGTGACCAATCATATTCGCACAACGGACTTGCACAACAAAAGCCAAAGGAGTTTGAGCGAAATACAAGCACAGACAGAGGGAGATTGGTCCAATGGTATAAGAGGAGGGGATAGCAGAGGAGCATAGGGCGAAGGGACAGCTCACAGGGAGGTTTGGGGGGTGCCTGCAGGCACGAAGGTAAGTTACATAACGAAAACATAGTAAATTGGCCAACTCGACGATTTCTTTAACCATATGGTGGAATCATGCGCGGTGCCGTCTGCAGGTGTCTGGTACCCCGTCGGCAGCTTGTCGGGCGTTCCAGGTTTCCTTGCCCCCTGACACCACCTAACCTATTCTCCACTGCGAAATTTACTGTTGTATTTATAAATTACAAAGGTGCCGCTTTATTTAGAGCCTCTAAGCGTCCTCAAAGGTCAGCTTCTCACTGGCTGGTCTGGTCAATGGAAGTCACGCAAAAGCCTGATGGCCAAACTTCTCGACAACGTTAATCCGGTCATAGTCCCGCTTGGAACAGGTGCGGCGCCGACTATCGCTCGTTCCATTGTTTGCCCTACATAGGACCACAAGGACGACGAGGGTGATACGAGTGAGTTCCGTTCCCCCGAATACCCCACCATTGGCGCTGACTTATCTGAAGTCGACCAGATCATGCGAGCGCTGAGTGGTCAATTGATTCGCAGTGCGAGTCTAGACGCCTGGTCTGCGAGATGCCATAAATCGAAGACAACAAGTCATCAATCTGCCATATATGGTCTGGAATTGGTCCATTGCTCATGCTTAATCAAGTACAGGAAATAATCAATTATCTAGATTTGTCGGTTACCGGTCCGGCCCGCTCAACATGTTGTGAGCAAGGTGCTCGACGCACGGCACGTGCGACCCAAGTCCACTTTTAGGGAGGATAAACTCGCAGCAACGGAGCCTACCAGGCTGAAGCAACCTCCTCTTCCAACTCGCCAAACCACCTCTAGGACAGCATCCAGAAAGTTGACGTGATTCGGCTGTTGCTCTTCATAATCCCCTCGTTCCGCTTGCTTACTTCTGGGCGACATCTCGGTCTCTTACTCATTCAACTCTGGGTACATCTTGAACTGGTTCTGTATCTTTTGAGTATACTGTCTGCCTTCTGGCTTTTGCTTACTTTATGTACTATTTTTTACTTTGCATTCCGCCCTGCATACTCCTTTCCAATCACATTCCCTAGAAGGGCAGTCCCGAACATCGACTACTTTGTGTCCTCAACATTTCCAACATCACATTCCAACATTACATACCTTATTGTAATCCTGATGCTAGTAATTTGTCATTCGTAGCGTTGGAGCAGGTCATGTGACAGTGTAAACGCGACCAGCCCTAGACGTGAACCCACTACTTCGTCGCGGGAATAGGGACGCTCCGTATTTCAAAACATATATCTACTCTTCTACCACAAGTTAATCAAGCCATAACACTCGCCAGCAGAGCCATTCGGACCTATAGACGGACGTCAGTTCCGCAAGAAAGAAGGGCTGAAGGGCCGATGTAACTCACGAAGAGACCATAACGCATCTGACGGAAGTAGACGGCACGGCGAGAGTCAAAGTCAACTTCGGGGTCGATTTCTGGATTCAACGACCGAGATTAGTGAGGGCTTTGGCACCACTATCAATGTCACTGACCGTTGACTCGGGGAAGAGGGTGCATGACGATCATGTCTTCTTTTGCCCTGGCCATGACAGCATGATTTACGACATACGCGTCTTTCACCGCCTCCCACTCCTGCTTGTTCTCGAAACGCTCCTGTTGTACCCGAGTCACATAGAGTACGTCGGTCTCCCCGAGAACCTCGTCAAGAGATTCGCACTGATGGACCGGGATTCCGGCGCGCTTGGCAGCATGAACAACACTTTCGGGCATCTTCAGGGATTGAGGAGCAACAAAGTTCAGGCGAACGGAATAGAAGGAGAGTAACACAACCAGAGAGTGCACTGTGCGACCGTTCTTCAAGTCTCCGAGGAGGGTGATGGTCTTGCCATTGACTGTACCAAGCTCTGACCGAATGGTATAAATGTCCAACAAGGCCTAGAAACACAATTTAACCAGTGGCTGAATCGTTAAAGTTCGCAATCGCGTACCTGAGTAGGGTGTTCTCCAATGCCGTCGCCGGCGTTGATGACAGGGACAGGAGAGTACTTCGCCGCATTCTGCACGCTCCCAACTGCAGGGTGCCTCAAGACAATTGCATCTGCGTAACATCCAACGGTTCGAATTGTGTCGGCCAATGTCTCTCCTTTCTGCACAGAACTCCTGTCCGGATTGATCTGCAGGACTTCGCCTCCGCACCTCTTCATTGCGGCCTCGAAAGACGAGCTTGTGCGCGTACTTGACTCGTAGAAGAGCGTGCACAAGACGCGGCCTTTGAGCAAGTCGATAGTCCCATTGCGCTCCACCTGCAGTCTCATCTCATGGGCCAAGTTGAACAAGTCGTATAAATCCTCCGGACCAAATTGTTTGACCGAAAGGATGTGTTTTCGATGGAAGGCGGGGTGAGGCGTAATAGGGGCGAAGGGACCCTGGATAGGCATCGGAGTTTGGCGTCCGACGAGTTGGGCCGAATGGGCTTGAAGTTCGGCCTTGGGAGCAGGGGAAAAGAAGGAAGGTTGGGCATTCTCGGGGGCGGGGGAACGCGCTTCCGACTGCTGCTGTCGGGCAGCGTGATGATGATGCGTGGCAGTAGAGATATCTTGTCCAGTCGGCTTTGAAGTCGAAACGCCGTCCAAGACTACGGTAGCGTTGTTGACGACAACTCGGTGGACCGAACCGCTCACCATCTTGCCTGTCAAAGGCGACCACCCTCCAGTCTTCACGACGAAAGGTACCTGCCTCCCAACGACGACGTCCACGTAGGTCTGGCCATGAGGTTGCTCAGGCAAGTCAAAGATTTTTGCTGGGTTGTCGTGCAGACGCCGAGCGATTCCTTCCAGAGTGAGCCTCCCGTCGTTGACCGCGGTAAGCAGCAAGGGTAACGTTTCCTCGATACCTGCGCTTGGATGGACATCTTTGCCAAGCTCTGCCGCTAGTTGGTAGGGGGTCTGACCACCAGCGAAGACATCGATGGCTTCCAGGTTACTCCACAACGCCGCTTGATCTGATGTAGTTGGTAGGCAGGTAGAGCCTGGATATTCCTCTGCTGTGAAGAAGAGAGAGTACACAGCGACGTCGCAAGTAACATGCAGCTTCTTTTCTTTGCTGAGTTTGATGAGCAGGATATCGTCCTTACTACTCACATTGACGACGTGAACAGATCGGCTATGCAAGCTCGCAAGGAGAAGAATGGAAGCGAGGTCCGTTCCCTTGGCGTCCGTGATGATCGGCTTGTCGGATGGCCACGAAGCGAAGTAAGAGGCGACCGCCGCAACCTTGTTTGCATTGCTGAGGTTCGTAACGTCGCTGAAGGGGATGAAGAGGGACTTGACTGCCTGTACGACGTCGTCTGCCAGCGCCGGCATGTTGGAAGCGGATGCAGTGAACGAAAGTGCGTAGTTGCAGTGAGACGAAGTAGCCGTGTTCGATTTGGCGGTCGCTAGGGTCTGGGAATCAACGATTCGGCCCAAGGCACCACCGGAAATGAGCTGAGCTGTGCTAAACCCAGCGGCGATGGAGGCTTGAGTGACTTCTGCCGCATCGGTGGAACCGGGAGTAGCGATGTTCGGCACGAAGGCGAGACTGTTGATGAGTCCGGGCAGGCTGTACGAGCTATGCGAGGTCTTGGCGTCGATGTTGGAGATATCCAACGAGTAGTTCCTGACCAATGCCTCAATTAGGAGTTTCGCGCACTTGACGTTTGTGATAAGAGGAACAGCGAAGTCGACGGCCATCCGACGAGTCTTGTAGCCCTTGCTTGTGTAGCTCGCCGGCCTACGGAAGTTGTTCTTAGACGGTAGGTTGATGTAGAGGTCGATGAGATTGTTGGCGAGATGTTGGGTGAGGGAATATTCGGATTTCTGGTTGTCGTCACCTCCAAGAGCCTCAAGATACTGGAGCAAGAGTCAGTAATCTTCCGAAAAGATTCACAACCCCAACATACCTTGCAAGGGATATTATGCTCCGACAGGTAGTCTGCAGTTCCTGCTGTACCCAGAATGTTGTAACCAGCTCGGTGGAGCTTCTCCACGAACGGCAGCATCTCCAGCTTTTCTCGGAAGCTACCAATCGAAAACAGGATGTTCTTCTTGGGAAGGACGATACCAGTCGAGATCAAAGCTTTCAGGTATGCTTCATACTTGTTCTTTCCGAAGCAAGCCACCTCGCCAGTTGAAGCCATCTCCACACCCAAGACTGGATCGGCACCGGACAGCCGACTAAAGCTGAACTGGGGAACCTTCACGCCAACGTAGTCCTGAGGGAGCTTCAAGTCGGGATACGCCTCGACGGGAATGCCAAGCATAACTTTGGTGGCCATCTCGACAGCGTCAACGCCGGTGACCTTGGATACGAACGGGAACGAACGGGCGCCACGAAGGTTGCACTCGATGACTTTTATGTCGTTGTTCTTGGCAATGAATTGGATATTGAACGGACCGGTGACGTTAAGAGCGTTTCCGATTTTCTGGGTGGCGTCCACAATTCGTCGTACGGTTTCTGGGTCCAAGTCCTGAGGAGGAAGCACGAGTGTAGCGTCTCCAGAATGCACGCCAGCGTTCTCGATATGCTCGGAGATATAATGCATGACTAATTTTCGTCCTTTGCGACAGCGTCCATCTCGATTTCCTTAGCCTGTTCGATGTACTTGGAGATGACGACGGGGTGTTCTCGTGAGACTGCCGTTGCTTGCGACAGGTAGTTTGATAGATCGGCCTCCGTGTAGACGACGTTCATCGCAGCTCCGGACAAGACGTATGACGGTCGGACAAGGACTGGATAACTGACTTTCTGACAGAACGCACGGGCTTCCTCGAAGCTAGTCAGCTCCTTCCACAACGGCTGGTCAACTCCAATCTTGTCGAGGAGACGAGAGAACTTGAACCGATTCTCCGCAGTGTCGATCATCTCGGGAGACGTTCCGAGGATCTTGACGTTCTGGCGATACAAGGGCAAGGCGATGTTGTTCGGAGTCTGACCACCCATGGAGAGGATGACACCTTGAGACTGCTCCAATTCGTAAATATCGAGTATCGTCTCCAAGCTGATGGTCTCGAAGTACAGCCGGTCAGCTTCGTCGTAATCCGTACTGACGGTTTCGGGGTTGTAGTTGACCATGACCGTCTTCCTGCCTTGCTCGCGGAGGGTTCGGATTGCGCGGACAGCGCACCAGTCGAACTCCACGGACGAGCCGATACGGTATACGCCAGAGCCGATGACCATGACACCGCGGTCGTCGAAGCGAACGTCGTGTTCAGAAGCGTTGTAGGTGGTGTAGAGGTAGTTGGTGAATGCGGGGAACTCTGCGGCGACAGTGTCGATCTGCTTCACGAATGGCGCGATGTAGTTTTCTTGGCGAAGTCGGCGGACGGCAAGCTCGTTTGAACCGAGACAAGCTCCAAGGTGTCGATCAGAGAAGCCCATCTGCTTGGCTCGTCGGAGGAGTGAAGGGTGAATGGAAGTGATGCTGCAGGAACTGTAGGAACGGTGTTTCGCCTTCCGTTAGAACATACGCATGGAAGAAGGACGCTTGGACGTACGAGATAGCACTCTCGAGAGTGTGGATCTTGTACAGGCGAGTCAGGAACCACTTGTCAATGTTCGTCATCTGCCAAATCTTGTCGACCGAATAGCCCTTCTTGAAGGCAGCCGCGATGGCGAAGAGGCGCATATCGGTCGGGTTCAGCAGCTCATAATCGATGTCGTCCACCATCTCGCTCTGCGTGCGTCGAACCGTCGTCAGTTTTCCTGTAGTAAACAAAGGACAACCTCGACCCACCTCTCCGAACCCAGTAAAGCGATCATCAATAGCTCTAATAGCCTTTTGAATTGTCTCTTCAAAGGTCCGTCCGATGGCCATGACCTCACCAACGCTCTTCATGCTGCTGCTGAGCGTCTTGCTGACCCTCTGGAACTTCTTCAGATCCCATCGTGGAATCTTTACGACGCAGTAGTCCAAGCTGGGCTCGAAGCACGCAGTCGTGACTTTAGTAACGGAGTTCTTAATTTCGTCGAGCGGAATTCCGAGGCCGAGTTTCGCGGCGATGAAGGCGAGAGGGTAGCCGGTGGCCTTGGATGCGAGAGCGGACGAGCGGGATAAACGAGCGTTGACCTGGCAGGCAAAATAATCCAAATCAGTGACAATTTTCACTAGAAAGTGGATGTATTGCCTGGTAACCTCGATGATGCAGTATTCCTGGGACGTCGGGTTCAGCGCGTACTGGATGTTGCACTCGCCGACAACGCCGAGGTGGCGAATGACATTGATGGCCGTTGTACGGAGCATGTTGTAGTCCACATCAGAAAGAGTCTGGGAAGGCGCGACGACGATCGAGTCTCCAGTGTGGATGCCAAGCGGGTCGAAGTTCTGTTATGAAAAGGTGTCAGCCTGTGCCCTGTGATCCCAGGATCAACCAAACACCGACCTCCATGTTACAAACGGTGATGCAATTATCCCTGCAGTCCCTCACAACCTCGTATTCGATCTCTTTCCAGCCCTTCATACTCTTCTCCACCAGCACCTGCGGACTCGTCGCAAACGCCTTTTCGCAGAGCGCCCTGAGCTGAGCCTCATCCTGCGCGAACCCGCTTCCGAGACCGCCCAACGCGTACGCGGCACGGACAATAACGGGGTACCCGATCGTCCCGGCCGCCTGAGCAGCTTCGTCTGGACTCGTAGCCGTCGCGCTCTCGGCGCACTTTTCGCCGATCTCCTCCACGGCATGAGCGAACAGCGCTCGATCCTCCGTGGTGATGATCGTCTCGATGGGCGTGCCGAGGACTTTACAGCCCAGCGCGGCGCACTCGTCCTTCAGTTTCACTCCGACGTCTGACCCCCGAATGTCACGTAGATGCCGTCGGGTCGCTCGAATTCGATGATCTTGCGGACAAAGTCCGGGTTGACGGGGAGGAAGTAGACTTTATCGGCTAAGCCCTTGGACGTGGCGATGGTAGCTATGTTCGGGTTGACCATGACGGTGTAGATGCCTTCTTCCTTGAGAGCCTTGATGGCTTGCGAGCCGCTGTAGTCGAATTCTCCGGCTTGGCCGATGGACAGCCCGCCGGAGCCGAGGATGAGGACTTTTTGGACGTTGGCTCGGGGCATGCGAGCCTCGTTCTCCGCTTTGGTCCCGCCTGGCAGCTTCACGGGCTCGACCGCGCCGGTTTCGGCGAACTTTTGCACGGCGTCGATGAACACATCGAAGAGGAACTCGGTGTCCCTTGGGCCTGGAGTCGATTCGGGATGGAATTGGACGGAGAAGAAGGGCCTTTCGGTGGAGATGATGCCCTCGTTGCTGCCGTCGTTGGCGTTCTTGAACAGCTCCATCCAACCGGCTGGCAAGGTCGTCTTGTCGACTTCGAAACCGTGGTTTTAGTTGGTGATGTAGCACCGCCCGCTGAAGGCGTCTTGGCATGGGATGTTATGGCCGCGGTTGCCGTCCTTCATCTTCCTACTGGATGCGCCGGCGGCGGGGAGTTGGTGGCCACGACAGATACTGAAGACCGGTTTGAGCTTGTCGTTGGCGAGAGAGAGGACGCTCCGTAAGCGGGTGATGATCGTCTCGAGCATGGTGGGGTCACCGGGTTCGTTCGAGATGAAGAGACCGTCGTAGGTTTCCGTCCTGAAAACGTAGTCCTATGGGACGACCTTCAGCTCGACGCCTCGGCTGTTGAAGCACCGAATTTGGTTGTACTTCATGCCTACGTCGACCGCAACCACGCGTAACGGACGCCCGATGAGATAATTTTTTTTGCGAACGTTGATTCAGAGTAGGGACGTTGTTTTGGGTGTATAGCTTGGCTTCCGTACTCGACACTCCAGATACCAAGTTGATGCGGTTAGGGTCGGACTGGGGACGTTGATGAATTCCTCCCTCCAAGTCTCCGAGCTAACGGATGGGTTACGTGACATTGCCTCGGAAGCGATAAGGAGGCTCCTCGAGCGACCATCGCGACTGCCGAAACAACCGATATCCTTTGCTAGCAGGAGCCGACCGAGCATGGAACCCTTTATTCTGATGCGCTTGGTCAAGGCACGTGTGTCCACCCCGTATACGGCAGGCATGCCGTTCTCTTCGAGCCATTTGCCCAGAGAGGACGCGGCGAGGAAGTGGCTGAACTCTTCCGAGAGTATGTTGGATGCGGCAACATCGGGTCATTTGTTTTCGTGGCTGAGCCGTCGGGTGCCTGGATTTCAACTTGGACCGCCAACACCTTCGACATCCTTCCAACCTTGTTGACCAACTCTCTTGGATGCATCATTTACTCCTCAATTCTTCACACCATTCTTAATCTACTCGACGTCCACCATGAATATTGCGGCGACCGGCACGACCGCCGGACAGAAAGGACGAGGGCTGCCTGCGATAGCGTTACGACGTGAGCATGGCTTGCAAGACCTACTACTTAATTTGAACTTCTCCTGACCGCCATTCTCCCTAATTTCGATCATTTCAAAGACCGTGTCTTCTAACATGGGCATACAAGACGGGCACGCTCGTTGACCCTCCTGACTACGCTGGTTGTGGACAGTTCCGGGCCAGTGGAAAGCGCCCGCTCCCTTCGCCTTCACGAATTGGGTTACACTCAACTTCATCACCTGTGGGTACTCACAATCGTCGGTTCTTCTTCGCACTAACCTCTTCGATGGCTTATTTGATCATCATCCGCCAACGTTCGCCTCAACGACGCGTACTATCGACTGTTTGGAAGAAGCGACTACCGCACTCATCCAAGCGTGACCTCTCATCCAACCCCACCAACCAGCTACCCGGAGAAAGCACAAGCTGCATTGAAGGACAGTATGGGTCGCCAGATTAGCACCAACCGATGAGAGGGGAACACCTCCGAGCTTGGGCATGCGGGCTATGAGATGAAACGGGACGGGAGGGCCCTTGTAGTTCATCCGAACCGTCGGGTCGCTTGGCTGCAAACGGTGCCACTGCAGCTGGGATCTTTACTCGCGCATGATGATCTCATTTCCGTAAGCATTGCTTACCAAATATTTCGTTTCCTGCACCCTTTCGTCTGAATTGCTCTTGGCATTTTAGAGCTTCTGGTGACCAAACCCCCTTGGTCCCCTTTTCGAACTCAATCCTCGGAGTCTGCATCACTCGAAGAGCTTGCCATCAACGACTAGCATCCGTTTCCAGCGACGGAGCAGCCCCCGGTCGCCGGATCCGAACTTCCACACGCGACTATATCGAAACGCACCATCGCTCAACTCCCCTGCGAGCCTTTCGAATCTCATGATGCCACACCGACAGTCCAAAGAACCCCACCCAGCCCACTTTTCTTCTTGGATCAATCGTGGGCGAATCGAAGAACGTTCCCCCTTTCCACGAAGGAACAGTTAGTTCCTGCAGGACGACCTCTCTTGTCACCGCGAGGGGGACGAGGATGGGGCGGCGCGGTTGACTTTGACGGACCGGTTTCAAAGGCGGACCGGGCAAGATGTCCGTAAGCGCGAGATGGGAACTTTCCGTGTCAGCGGCGCCGTAGAGAAAGAATATCACTTCCTTCGCTCTTTGCATCTACGATTGAGACACTCGCGTCCGGGAGGGAAGGTTGCCATCGGAAGGCGATCCCCATTGGTCCTGCGAGTCTTTCGACAGATCCAACCGCGTCATCCATGTCCCCCGTGCTTCCTCGCCTTTCTTGCCAATCTCCGCTGTCGTGAACTCTTGTCAAGACCGCATTTTGCAGCATGCATGCTCTTCAAGACGGACACCAAAAAAAAATGATGCAAACGTGTTCGACTCTCGACGAATCACAGTGGTGAGTCTTGTTGTTTATTAGCCGATCATACCGTCACTAACGCGGTGTATAAGGGGACGGGGACGTAGGCTATTGAAATGTGTGCAAGTTGGTTACGGACGTATGGGGTAGTAGCTGGGACTTGTGGGTGGCCGTCCATGAGGGCTTTGTTTCGCCAAGTGCAAGTGAAGTGCAAGTGAATTGCAATCGCCGCATTATCGAGCCTCAAACACACTCACGTCAACGAACGAGGAGTGTCTGTTACAACGGAATTATCATGAGTCCTGCAGCGGTTTGACAAGCAGAATACATTATTTTACTCTACGATTTAGCTGTTGGAGATAATGTAAGCTTGTAAACAAATGGAGACGGAGCACGTGTTGATTAATTCACTTCCGCATCGACGTCTGCGCGACGACGACGTGGTAAGTAGACCTTTTCCGTGAGCCATGCTGGAACGATGAAAAAGTCAACGAGTGATATTTTCGAACTCGAACAGCCCCAAATCGAACGAGCTTCTTTCCCCAGACCTTGTGGGTGTCGGCCAGGCGGAGTGGTGAATGAGTCGGCTGATCAAGCTACAACATGTGATCCAGCCGTCATCGGTCTCACTGCACCTCCCCTAGAAAGCACGTTGCTTAATTATAACTCTGGGTGGCTTGGACAAACAACCTCGGCGCCGGTGCAAGCATGGTAACGTCAAGTGAAATGATGTATGTTTGCGAAAGATCCTCAAGAACTACACAGCCTAGCGGTGCATGGAATCTTGCCCCATATTCCCTGGCCCGAGGGTATTTTCAACGCGGAATGATTTTTGGAAGCCACGACAATCGCAGCTTTGGAAGCCACGACAATCACAGCGCTATTTTTGCTCTGTTCCTTAATATAGTCGTCAGTAGTGTTGCCGCCGGTTTGGCCCAAACCGGTTCTCAAACCGGTTCAAGGTGACGTCACTTTCACCGATCTCCGGCCACTCATTCCGGATCTTCCCACTCAGGTGATCGCGATCTTTTGGCATTTGAGGTCGGTGTCAAATGCATCTCACCGACCGGCAGCGCTTTGTGCCCTTACTTTAACCAATTCACGGCCCGGATCAGTTCTTTCCAGATAGCAAGCCCTCCAAAAGGTTCGGAATTTGACTCACCTTGCCTCCATACGAGGCATAGGGCCTCGGGGGATTCGAGGCTCCGGGTGAGGTCATTCATAACTCTCTGTATCGGGATGCTTGATGTCTGTCGGACGTCGATATCGCCGGTTTGCTCAAAGGTGGTCGTGCTCGATGTTGCCGATTATCCCCCCATATGCGATACGCTGGCTAGCTGGCAGTAACCTTAATAGTAATGAGATAGGCCATATGTTTAGGAGATAGCTTGCGGATATAAAGGGTTCGACGCGTGTCCGAGGATCCGCAATCTGAACTCCCATTGAACGTGTTTGGAGCAGCGCGGGTAAAACGAACAGTCACCAAGCGCTGCAACCGTCTCTCACCTACCCGCCTTGAAGCTCTACAGTTCCTCAAGGCCGGATACCGGCGCCGCCGTAAAAGATGTTTGGCAGATGAATGTGCGGACTGGTAAAGTGAGTTGCTGCTCCGGATTGACAATGGGATCGCCGAGGACGATGTCCTATAAGATGGTGACATATATTTTCCAGTAGAGGATGACACCATATGTCGGAATTCGATGACTAGGGGAAGGAGGATGGTTGACTGAGCCCTCTGATTTCGTTCTGTCTTGAGTTGTACGATTGCTCTTCCTATTTAGTCTATTTAGTCTGTGTATTATATCGTCCCACGCCACTTAATACGGAACCGGTTCAACCGGTTTGGGACCGGTTTCTACTTGGTTCGGTTCTGGTTCGGTTCGGAACCGGAACCGCAAACCGACTTCTGGCGGAAGCCGAACCAGTTCATGAACCGAACCGAACCGCCCGAACCGACGGCAACACTAGTCGTCAGTTGGTAGTGGATGACTTCCCGTAATCCGAGACCCGAACGAACCCCAGACGGAACGACCGAGAAGAGTGGCGATAGACGGTGTTAGCGTCTCGAATTGTCTGGGAGGGTGGTATCGACCCTCCCTTCCAGATTTTCCGAAACGCGAACTGAATTGAATCCAGGGTCCGTCGTACATCAGCAACCGTACCTCACTTGCTCCCGCCCACAACAAACGTTTCGTCTCGGATTGTCTCGGTTTTGGAGTTACGGGAAGTCACCCAGTGTTTCGGAAAACAATTGTCCGTTTAGAATTCAAGATTAAGGGCGTGAAGCCAAGCTTATCGGATATTGCCAATTCGTTGTGCCCTGTTCACATGGAAAGCTGAACAAAGTCGTAGAATTTTCCATCAGCCTCGAACACCCGCTGTACCTCCGCGGTGCCGGGCAATTGTGATGAGGGCCGTTAGGACGTGGTGCTTTCGACTATAAAGGCCCATGCATGATCGAGCTCAGCTCGCTCGTTTAGCCGATCCACCGATCCTCCAAATATCGGTTCCTCTCATAGCTCTTGGTCGTCAATCCTATCCCAGTCCTGGCTCTGCTCATCTCAGACACACTCAACCGTAGCTGACTTAGGTTCGCATGGAGGAATACCTGACACCCAAACGCGCGCAAATTCATAACTCATATGCCAAGGCTGTGAGTCTCCTCGTGTATAACATGCGGTACTTACAACTCAAGTGGTACGCTGAAGCGGGAAGTTCTGGATGGGATGTCCAGGTACCGAATTGATCCAAGAAGAATCGAAACGATAGATGGGGGACCAAACGCAAAGGGTGGGCAGGGAACCGTTGTCGTCGGGACTATCATGCCTCGTGAGGAAATATCTACCTGCGCCCCCGAACCAGTCCCGAAGGAGGTTCTCGACGAAATTTATGCAATAAGGGAGTCCCTGCGAGACCGTGACGAATCCGATAAAGGAGTAAAATCTTCGAAGGTACTGTCGAACTTTTACACATTAGCCATGCTCTTCTGACTGCTGGCTATAAGTCGCTCCCCGAGAGGCTTTACGCCGGAAGCATAGCGGATCTCCCAGACCCCGAGAATTTTCCTACCTGGTTTCGCGATAAGGTCGTGGAAGAGCTACGCGAGACCAAATACGCAATAAAGAAACTCGAATGGTATCATGAGGACGCCGAAGAATCGATGAAATTCTTCAAGGTATTGTGTTGTGAGCCCCTTCGTACCTGGCCGTTGGTGTTCTGACTCCCTCGGAAAAGTCGTTTGTCAACGAGCTCAGCCTAATGGCCGAACTCTCTCACCCCAACATCATCCAACTTATTGGCTTTGTCGAGGACATAGAAAAATATGATGCTTGGATCGTATTGCCGTGGGAAGCGAACGGAAACGTTCGAGAGTTCTTACAGTCGGGCGAGTGGGATATCCCCGAGCGAATCTCGCTGGTGAGTTCGATCAAGCATGCTAAGCTCGACCCTTCTGAGCACCTATCGGACTAGATTCAAGATTTAGCCAAAGGGGTGGAGTACTTACACACTAGGGAACCTCCGATTTGTCATGGCGACCTGAAGTCGGTGAGGTCAACGAATGGCCTCCGAGGAGGCCCCCCCACTAATCGACCTGCCGCCCAGTTGAACATTCTCGTCAACTGGTATAACCATGCAGTGATTACCGACTTTGGATCGGCGCGCAGAACACCAAATAATGATGCCAAGGACCACGCGGCATTGGAGGAGCCCCCGCAGGCGGCTAACGACAATACCGCTCAGGAGTTGAAGACTCCTAAGATCGAATTTAACCGTTCCACGCTGGAGCTTACTTTAACGGGACCTCTTTTCACCCTCCGCTGGGCGGCCCCTGAGGTGCTGGCTGACGAGGTGAAGGGCTTGCCAAGTGACATGTGGGCTGTTGGGTGGATCTGTTGGGAGGCAAGTATGCCAAGGCCTGAGGCTTCTTGAATAGTTTTCCGATTACATGTGCCGTTATCTCAGATCATCACCGGGAAGATACCGTTTGAAGAACTCACCCAGGAAGCGAACGTTGTAGCGTGGGTTGTGAAAGGAAAATTGCCGGCGATCCGAGAGCAAGCGCAACTCTCGCTTGTCCTCAAGCTTTGTGCTCTGATGTCGGACTGCTGGAAACGAGATCCAGTAGACCGAATAGGTGCTTCCGACTTTCAGCGAAAGGTCGCTTTGATGGTGAGCCGTTTGACGCAGACTGTAGTCTTTATTTCGAACTCAGCGGTACAAAAGCCATCCATAGCACCTTCAGACTGCGCCGCTGGCGGTTCGAAAATACGGTCGGCAGAATTGTTACTGCAGCTGGGCGAAATGTATTCATTTCAGAGCAACGATGCGATGGCCAGGACCCACATCGAGTCTGCTCTGAATGTTGCATCTCACACAAACAACCACAGTGCAAGGGCGCACGCGTTAAGTAGTCTCGGAGACATCCATCGCGCTCAGTCGAGGAACGAGGAGGCGGAGAAGGCTTTGAGGGAAGCGCACGAGATTCACACTCGAATCGGCAATGACCTCGGTGCGGCGAACGCGTTGGGTGGTCTCGCACACATCTACCGCGTTCAGTGGAGGAACCAGGAGGCGGAGAAGGCGTTCAGAGAAGCGCACGACATTCACGCTCGCATTGGCAATGACCTCGGTGCGGCGAACGCGTTGGATGGTCTCGGAGAGATCTACCGCGCTCAGTCGAAGAACCAGGAGGCGGAGAACGCGTTCAGAGAAGCGCACGACATTCACGCTCGTATTGGCAGTGAACTCGGCGCGGCGAACGCGTTGGGTAGTCTCGGACACATGCTCCGCGCTCAGTCGAGGAACCAGGAGGCGGAGAAGGCTTTCAGAGAAGCGCACGGGATTCACGCTCGCATCGGCAATGACCTCGGGGCGGCGAACGCGTTGAATGGTCTCGGAGAGATCTACGGCGCTCAGTCAAGGAACCAGGAGGCGGAGAAGGCTTTGAGAGAAGCGCACGGGATTTACGCTCGCATCGGCAATGACCTCGGGGCGGCGAACGCGTTGAATGGTCTCGGACACATCTACCGTGTTCAGTCGAAGGAACAGGAAGCGGAGAAGGCTTTCAGAGAAGCGCAAGATATTCAGGCTCGGATCGGTAATCATCTCGGGGCGGCGAACGCGTTGGATGGTCTCGGACAGATCTACCAGGCTCAGTCTAAGAACCATGAAGCGGAGAAGGCTTTCAGAGAAGCGCACGAGACTCACGCTCGCATCGGCAATGATCTCGGTGCGGCGAATGCGTTGCTCTGGCTCGGGGAGACCTATCACGCTCAATCGAGGAACCAGGAGGCGGAGGAGATTTTGAGAGAAGCGCACGAGATTCACACTCGCATCGGCGATGACCTCGGTGCGGCGAACGCGTTGCTCCAGCTCGGAGAGATCTCCCGCACTCAGTCGAGGAACCAGGAGGCGGAGAGGGCTTTGAGAGAAGCGCAAGAGATCTACGCTCGCATCGGTCATGACCTCGGTGCGGCGAACGCGTTGCTCTGTCTCGGGGAGATCTCTCGCACTCAGTCGAGGAACCAGGAGGCGGAGAGGGCTTTGAGAGAAGCGCAAGAGATCTACGCTCGCATCGGTAATGACCTCGGTGCGGCGAACGCGTTGCTCTGTCTCGGGGCGATCTACCGCACTCAGTCGAGGAACCAGGAGGCGGAGAAGGCGTTCAGAGAAGCGCACGAGATTCACACTCGCATCGGCAGTGACCTCGGTGCGGCAAACGCGTTGCATGGTCTCGGACAGGTCTACCACGCTCAATCGAGGCATTCGGAGGCGGAGGTGGCGTTACGCCAAGCGCATACCACCTCCTCCCGCGTTGGCGATCTCCTGGGCACTGGCAACGCCCTTCGTAGCTTGGGGTCACTTTTCAGCCAACAACATCGATACGAGGAAGCCGGATCATCTTTCTGTGACGCTCTTGTTTCATACGGCCGCGCTGGTTGTAGCTTTAGCCGGGCACGAACGTTACTTGCTCTTGCCCATGTCTACCAAACTCGGGGTAATGGTGTTCAGGCGGAGGAGTCCGTCACTGAAGCGCTTACCATTGGGGTCCGGCTCAACCATAACAGGCTGCAGGCGGGTGCTGAACGGCTCTTGGCAATTATGTTCAGTAATCACTCCAGGTACAGCACGACCTTGGCGGCGCCACTCCAAGCCGGCCCGGCATGTGATCCACTGGTTGATGACATTCGTCGCGCATCGGCTCTCCATGATCTGGGGAAAACGTTGCTCACTCAGAGCAAATACGCCGAAGCCGCCGAGTCCTATCTCCAGGCGCGTGACATATTTTCCCGCATCGGTGATGGTCATGGCGAAGCATCCATGTTCCGTAGTCTTGGGACCTTGTTCACCGTTCAAGGACGTTTCGAACGGGCGATGAAGCTTTTCGCTCAAGCACGTAGAATCTCCGCGGGTATTTCTGATCACGACGGCGAAATGAGGGCCTTGGGATGTTTGATGGGAGCATGCCTTCAGCAACCAACCCTCGCTGAATTGAGGTCGTATTGCGTGGATGCCCTCAAAATCTACGGTAGAACACAGTGGTCTACGAACAAGGTCAGTATGAGCCCCATTCAACGCTTAAGACGATCTATCCCTTAGACCTTCGATTATTCAGGAACCGTCAGCATCCTCGATGGGACAAGCGCACCAAGCCCCTGCCCATGTCTCAAATGCTTCCGTTTCTTCCACTCCTATTCGGGGCATAAAGCGAAAGGCATGCAAAGAAATACTGGTTTAACATCGCAAACTCGCCTAATTGACTTTTCATACAGACTGCATCTACTGACGATTTGGACGAAGAAACCTCAGCAACGACCTCCGCTGCTAAGAAGGCTAAGCTCGCAGCCATGTAGCCTATCAGGCCAAAGCAACCTCTTCTTCCAAGTTGCCAAACCACCTCCAGGACAGCATCCAGAAAGTCGACGTGATTCCCGGTTCTTGCTCCTCATACTTCTCGTTCTGCTTGCTTACTTCTGGGCGACATCTCGGTCTCTTACTCCTTCAACTTTGGTTACATCTTGAACTGGCTCCGGCTCCTTTCAGTATACTGTTTGCCTTCTAGCTTTGCTCATTTTATGTACCATTGTATGTACTTTGGATTCTGCCCTTTACACTCCTTTCCAAACACATTCGCAAAATGGATTGTCCTAGCTTGGACGGTAGACTTCTGTTCCTTTATCATATATTGCTCTCTTCGTCAACGTCGGTTGGTGCGTTGGTGGCAATCAGGTTAATCGGAACTGGAGCCCTTTTTGCATTAGCCTACCCGACCGGTCTCCTTCAAGTAATTCCCAATTCCAACCCTAGACTTCGATCAGGCAAGAGCAGAGAAGTCGTCGGTAATGTTCTAGAAACCATATATCGAATCTTTTGCGTCAAGTGCTAACATGCCGTCGAGTGCGCAAGTTGCTTGGGCAGTAGCTCGTTCGAGGGTGGTGGACCCGCCAGGCATCTTGCTCGGGGAACGACTCTAGGAACGACTCAATTAACACGTATCGGATGTCTCCACTCTCCCCTTGGGCTCCTTGGGCTCCTTAAAGTGGCCAGGATGCCAAAGACTGTTGTGGGGCGACGGGTCAATTTGTTTTCGTGGCTGAGCGGTCGGGTGCCTGGATTGCAACTTGGGCTGCACCTTTCTCACCCCAGATGCAAGCGGACCGCCAACTCCTTCGACATCCTTCCAACCTTCTTGACCAGCTCTCTCGGACGCATCACTTACTCCTCAATACTTCACACCATCCTTATTGTTCTCAGCCGTACACCATCAAGTTCCATTCCCGCCCGGATGCCTTCAACCAAGACAGACTCCATCGGCTCCCCGTACCGCCAACGCGTCTCATCGTAACCTAAGGGCCGCAGCGAAGGCCAAACACGACCCTACCCAAACTTTATGGCTGCGTACCGTCACAGGCGTTGGTTCTTCTCGAGGCTTGTAGCCACCTGCGATTGCGGCAACTGCCCCGGCCGCCGGACAGAGGGATACCCCCGCGATAGCGTCTCGGCGTGAGTATGGCTTGGCGCACTCCTTATTCTGAACTTCTCCTGACCGTCATTTCCCCTCCTTTCGACCATTTCAGAGGCCGTAACGTCCTCGCATGGGCATTACAAGACGGCAGGTTCGTTGACCCTCCTTAGTACGCTGGTTGTGGACAATCGCGGCCAGTGGAGACCGCCCACTCCCTTCGCCTTCACGAATCGGCCATCTCCCCAAAGTGCGTTGGGCTACATTCAACGTCGTCAATCTGTGGGTACCCACGATGGTCGATTCTTGCTCGCACTGACCTCTTCGATGGCTTTTTTCATCATTAGCCACCAACGTTCGCCTCTCCTGTCTGCCACCTCAAACGACGCGTACTATCGACTGCTTGGAAGCGACTACTGCACTCATCCAAGCGTGACACTTGCATCCAACCCTACCAACCAGCTACCCGGTCGTCGCCAGAGAAGAGCACCGGCTGCATTGAAGCGCAGTATGGGTCGTCAGCTTAGTACCGACTGATGAGAAGGGAATACCTCCGAGCTTGGGCATGCGGACTACGAGATGACGCGGGACGGAGGGCCCTTGTGCTTCATCCGACCCGGCAGGTAGCTGGGGCCCCAGACGGTGTCATTGCAGCTGGGATGTTCACTCACGCATGATTATCTCATTTCTGTGAGCATTGCTTACCAAACATTTCTTTTTGTATCCTTTCGTCTGAATTGCTTCGGCATTTTAGAGTTTTTACCATACCGGCCTGGTCGTCTTTTCGAACCCGATTCTCGCGGTCTGCATCACTCGAAGAGCTTGCCATCAACGGCTTTTCCAGCGAGGGAGCAGCCCCGCTAGCAGCATCCGAGCTCCAAAACGCGACTCTCTCGAAACGCACCATCGCTCAACTCCACTGCAAGCTTTTCCGATCTCATGAAGCCACACCGATAGTCCAAAGAACCTCACCCAAACCACTTTTCTTCTTGGATGAATCGTGGGCGAGTCGAAGAACGTTCTCCCTTTCGACGAAGGAACGGTCAGTTCGTGCGGGACGACCTCTCTTTTCACCGCGAGGACGGCATGGGGCGCGCGGTTGACTTTAACGGAGCGGTTTCAAAGGCAGACTGGGCGAGATGTCCGTAAGCGCGAGATGGGCACTTTCCTCGTCGGCGGCGCCGCAGAGCAAGAATATCACTTCCTTTGCTCTTTGCATCTGCGATTGAGACACTCGCATCCGGGAGGGAGGTTGTCATCGGAAAATGACCCCGTTGATGCTGAGCCCTTCGACAGATTCCACCGCCCCATCCCTGTCCCCATGCTTCCCCACCTTTCTTACCAGTCTTCGCTGTCGTGAAATCTTGTCAAGGCCACAGATTGCATCATGCGCACTCTTCAAGACGGACAGCGGAAAAAAATATATGCAAACGTGTTCGGTTCTCGACGGGGTCCAGTCGTGAGTCTTGTCGCTTATTAGCCGATCATGCCATCACTAACGCGGTGTATACGTGGGCGTAGGCTATGGAAATGCCTACAAGCTGGTTACGGACGTATGGGATAGGAGCAGTAGCTCGGGACCAGTGGGTCCATGCGGGCCTTGTTTCGCCAAGCCCAAGTGAATTGCAATCGCCGCATTATCGAACCTTAACTCACGTACCCACTTCAACGAACGAGGGGTGGCTGTTACCACGGAATTATCATGAGTACTGCAACGGTTCGACAGGCATAATACATTATTTTACTCTATGATTTAGCCGTTGGAGACGATGTGAGTTTGTGGACAAATCAGATTGGAGTGCAAATGACAGCATCGTGCACCTTATATGGCTTACTGGTAGGCCTTTTCCGCGAGCCTCGTGGAACGAGGGAATCGTCAACAAATGATATTTTCGAATTTGACCAACCCCAAAATAGAATGAGCATTTTTTTTACAGGAAAGAGGGCATCGAATCTGCTTCGAGTTGATCTGACTCATCTTGGACCTTGTAATAGGCATCAGGGTGTCGATCATGCGGAGTGGTGAATAAGTCGGCTCATCGCCGATCAAACCACGTGTGGTCCATCCGTCATCCGTCTCACTGGATCTTCTTTCGAACGCACGTTGCTTCTTTATGACTCCGGCTTTGACAAAAGACCTTGACGCCGATGCGAGCACGATAACGCCAACGCGAATATGATGTGTGCTTGCGAAAGACCCTCAAGCCCCACACAGATTGGCGGTGCATGGAACCTTGCCCTACATTCCCTGGCCATAAAAAGAGATCTCACAAGGCCAACTGACTTCCTCTTTCTATGTACAAGTGAGCTAGAAGGTGGGCGGTAGAACGTAACGTTCCAGGGCGGTTGTCTGCACCGCCTCAGCTGTTCCCGGCCGATACAGCGGAATGCAGAACTCTTCTCACCTCGAGAAATACCTCACTTAGCCCTACCTGTCTAAAGGAGCAAAGGATGCGTTCTTTCGGGGGACGCTTATCCTATCGTTCTAGCCACGTGAAGCTCGGTCCAGGGGATTTTCTACAAGAAATCATTTTTGGAAGCCATTACAATCATAGCGATATCTTTGCTCTCATAGGTTTTGGGACCCGGCGTGCTCGTCAGTTGGTAGTTTCGGAAAACACTTGTCCGTTTGAAACAGTTGCAGGGAGACCAGCTAGACGTGTTCGACTCGGCGGTCGCTAGGGTTTGAGAATCCACGATCCGGCCCAAGGCGCCACCGGAAATGAGCTGAACCCAGAGGCGATGGAGGCCTGAGTGACTTCTGCCGCATCTGTGGAGCCCGGAGCAGCGATGTTCGGCACGAAGGCGAGACTGTTGATGAGTCCGGGCGGGGTTACGAGCTATGGGATGTCTTGGCGTCGATGTTAGATATATTCAGCGGGTAGTTTCGAACCAGTGCCTGAATGAGGAGCTTCGCACATTTGACGTTTGTGATGAGAGGAACAGCGAAGTCGACGGGTATTGTAACCCTTTCTCGTGTAGCTTGCGGGCCTACGGAAGTTGTTATTTGATGGAACGTTAATGAAGAGGTCGATGAGATTGGTGGCGAGATGTTGAGTGAGGGAAGACTCCGATTTCTGGTTGTCGTCACCTCCAAGAGCCTCGAGATACTGGAGCAAGAGTCAGTAAACTTCTGAAAAAAGATTCACAACTCCAACCTACCTTGTAAGGAATATTATGCTCCGACAGGTATTCTGCAGTTCCTGTTGTACCCAGAATGTTGTAACCAGCTCGGTGGAGCTTCTCCACGAACAACAGCATCTCCGGCTTTTCTCGGAAGCTACCATCGAAAACAGGATGTTCTTCTTGGGAAGGACGATGCCAGTCGAGATTAAAGCTTTGAGGTATGCTTCATATTTGTTCTTTCCGAAGCAAGCCTCCTCGCCGGTTGAAGCCATCTCCACACCCAAGACTGGATCGGAGAAGTGATGGGTGGATGGAGGTGATGCTGCAGGAACTTTAGGATCGGAGTTTCGCTTACCGTTAGAGCAGGACTATCGAAAAAAGACGCTTGGACGTACGAGATAGCACTCTCGAGAGTGTCGATTTTGTACAAGCGAGTCAGGAACCACTTATCAATGTTCGTCATTTGCCAGATCTTGTCGACCGAATAACCCTTCTTGAAGGCAGCCGCGATGGCGAAGAGGCGCCTATCCGTCGGGTTCGATAGCTCATAGTCGATGTCGTCCACCATCTCGCTCTGCATGGGTCGAACGATCATCAGTTTTCCTGTACTCAGCAGTTGACAACCTCGACCCACACCTCTCCGAACCCAGTAAAGCGATCGTCAATAGCCCTAATAGCTTTTTGAATCTTCTCCTCAAAAGTACGTCCGATGGCCATGACGTCACCAACGCTCTTCATGCTGCTGCTGAGCGTCTTGCTGACCCTCTGGAACTTCTTCAGATCCCATCGTGGAATCTTGACGACGCAGTAGTCCAAGCTGGGCTCGAAGCACGCAGTCGTGACTTTCGTAACGGAGTTCTTGATTTCGTCGAGTGGGATTCCGAGGCCGAGTTTCGCGGCAATGAAGGCGAGAGGGTAGCCGGTGGCCTTGGATGCGAGAGCGGACGAGCGGGATAAACGAGCGTTGACCTGGCAGGCAAAATAATCCAAATCAGTGACAATTCTCACTAGAAAGTTGATGTATTACCTACCTCGATAATGCAGTATTCCTGGGACGTCGGGTTCAGCGCGTATTGGATGTTGCACTCGCCGATAACGCCGAGGTGGCGAATAACATTGATGGCCGTTGTACGGAGCATGTTGTAATCCACATCAGAAAGAATCTGGGAAGGCGCGACGACGATCGAGTCTCCAGTGTGGATACCAAGCGGGTCGAAGTTCTGGTGCGAAAAGTGTCAGCTTATTCCCAATGATCCCAGGATCAACCAAACACCAACCTCCATGTTACAAACGGTGATGCAATTATCCCTGCAGTCTCTAACAACCTCATACTCGATTTCCTTCCAGCCCTTCATACTCTTCTCCACCAGGACCTGCGGGCTCGTCGCAAACGCCTTTTCGCAGAGCGCCCTGAGCTGAGCCTCATCCTGCGCAAAACCGCTTCCAAGACCGCCCAATGCGTACGCGGCACGAACGATAACGGGGTACCCGATCGTCCCGGCCGCCTGAGCAGCTTCGTCCGGACTGGTCGCAGTCGCGCTCTCCGCGCACTTTTCACCGATCTCCTCCATAGCCTGAGCGAACAGCGCTCGATCCTCCGTCGTGATGATGGTCTCGATGGGCGTGCCGAGGACTTTACAGCCCAGCGCGGCGAATTCGTCCTTCAGCTTCACGCCGACGTTCAGCGCGGTCTGACCGCCGAACGTGACGTAGATGCCGTCGGGTCGCTCGAATTCGATGATCTTGCGGACAAAGTCCGTGTTGACGGGAAGGAAGTAGACTTTATTGGCTAGACCTTTGGACGTGGCGATGGTAGCGATGTTCGGGTTGACCATGATGGTGTAGATGCCTTCTTCCTCGAGAGCCCTTATCGCTTGCGAGCCGCTGTAGTCGAATTCTCCGGCCTGGCTGATGGACAAGCCGCCGGAGCCGAGGATGAGGACTTTTTGGACGTTGGCTCGGGGCACGCGAGCTTCGTTCTCCGCTTTGGTCCCGCCTGGCAGTGTGACCGGCTCGACCGCGCCGGTTTCGGCGAACTTTTACACGGCGTCGATGAACACGTCCAAGAGGAACTCGGTGTCTCGGGGACCCGGAGCCGACTCAGAGTGGAATTGGACGGAGAAGAAGGGCTTGTCGGTGGAGATGATGCCTTTCGTTGCTGCCGTCGTTGGCGTTCTTGAAGAGCTCGATCCAACCGGCTGGCAAGGTCGTTTGGTCCACTTCGAAACCGTCGTTCTGGCTGGTGATGTAGCATCGACCGCTGAAGGCGTCTTGGCATGGCATGTTGTGGCCGCGGTTGCCGTACTTCCTTTTCCTGGTGGAGGCGCCGGCGGCGAGGGCGAGGAGTTGGTGGCCGAGACAGATACCGAAGACCGGTTTGAGCTTGTCGTTGGGTAGGGAGAGGGCGCTCCGTAAGCGGGTTATGGCCGTCTCGAGCATCGTGGGGTCACCGGGTCCGTTTGAGATGAAGAGACCGTCGTAGGTTTCCGTCGTGAAATCGTAGTCACACGGGACGACCTTCAGCTCGACGCCTCGGCTGGTGAAGCACCGAATTTGGTTGTACTTCATGCCTACGTCGACCGCGACCACGCGTAACGGACGCCCGCTGGGATGATTTTTTTGCGGGCGTTGATTGGGAGTAGGGACGTTGGTTTGGGTGTATAGCTTGGCTTCCTTATCGACACTCCAGATACCAAGTTGATGCGGTTAGGGTCAGACAGGGGACGTCCTCCCTCCAAATCTCCGAGCTAACGGATGGGTTACGTGACATTGCCTCGGGAGAGATAAGAAGACTCCTCGAGCGACCATCGCGACTGCCATCCTTTGTTGGCAGGAGCCGCCCGAGCATGGAACCTTTTTCTCTGATGCGCTTGGTCAACGCACGTGTGTCCACCCCGGCATGCCGTTCTCCCCGAGCCATTTGCCCAGAGAGGACGCGGCGAGGAAGTGACTGAACTCTTTCGAGTACTTATGTTGGATGCGGCAACATCGGGTCATTTGTTTTCGTGGCCGAGCCGGCTGTGCCTGGATTTTAACTTTGGCTGCACCTTTCGACGTTGCCCCAACCTTGTGGATCAACCCTCTCCAACGCATCACTTACTCCTCAATCCTTCACCCATTCTAGTACTCTTGGCGCCAGTGGAGAGCGTCCGCTCCCTTCGCCTTTACGAATCACCCATCTTCCCAAGGTGCGTTGGGTTACATTGAACTTCATCAATCTGTGAGTACTCATGATGGTCGACGTCGGTTCTTCCTCGCACTAACCTCTTCGATGGCTTATTTGATCCTTGGCCGCCACGTTCGCCTCTCCTGTCTGCCACCCAAAATGACGCGTGCGATCGAGTGTTTGGAAGCGACGACTGCACTCATCCGAGCATGACCTCTCATCCAACCCCACCAACCAACTACCCCATCGTCGCCAGAGAAAGCACCAGCTGCATTGAAGAACAGAATGGGTCGCCAGCTAGTGCCGGACGATGAGAGGGGAATACCTTCCAACGTGGGCATGCGGGCTACGAGATGACGCGGGACGGGATGGCCCAGGACCCCGGAAAGCTCTCGCCGAGGTTGGATCCTAAAACCCACCAAAACCACCACTTCCGTCCTACTTTTGGACCCTTAAATTACTAAATATGGTTAGAGGGACCCTTGAATTTCCTTATATGGTCCGTCCTTCCCGGATCCAACCTCCGTGAGGGGCTTTCCGGGGTCCTGATGGCCCCTGCAATTCATTCGAGGGTCGCTTGGCCGCAAACGGTGCCACCGCAGCTGGGATCCTGACTCACGCATGATTATCTCATTTCTGTAAGTATTGCTTCCTCCATATTTCTTTTACCTTTTCGCCTGATTTGCTTTGGCATTCTAGACCTTCTGGTGACCAAACCAGCCTGGTCCTCTTTTCGAACCCAATTCTCGCGGTCTGCGTTGCTCGAAGAGCTTGCTATCAGCGATTCACATCCGTTTATAGCGAGGGAGCAGCCCCCGTTCGCGGTATCCAAGCCCCAACAAGCCACTGTGTCGAAACAGGTCCCGGAAGGCTTGGATCCCAAAGTAGGACGCCGGAACCGACCTGATTTTGGGCGACAAGTTGGATCGAAAGATCAGAACGGAAGGCCTTTTGCGTGGAGAGGTTGGATCGGTAGGTAGGACATTTGGGCCACCGTCTAGGGAGGTCGGATCATAAGTGGGACGGATTACCCATCCTTAACGACCTGCGAATGAGCAAGATCCGAGTGACGAAGCCATAAATTAGCGGAGGAAATAATATAATACAAATAGAGTTGGAGCCAAAAACAAAAATAACAACCTCGCTGGGCATCGTAGTTACCATGTTAGGGGGCGCCATGAAAGGAAACGATGTCATGCAAGCGAGTCAAAGTGGATTACGTAAACTGGTAGGACGGAACCCCCAGAAATGGGGTATTTTGGATCCAACTTCGGCAGACGAGGCTCCAGAAGGACCGAACTGGGTCTTGGAAAGGTCGGACACTTAAAGTAGGAAGCATCACGACAGAAGTCGTAGGTTGGTGCTCAAGTGGAGCCCAAATGGGGGGTTTTGGATCCAACCTCTCTGAGAGCTTTCCGGAGCCCTATTGAAATGCACCATCGCTCGACTCCCCCTGCAAGCCCTTCCGATCTGACAACGCCACACAGACAGACCAAAGAACCTCATCCAGACCACTTTTCGTGGGCGCGTCGCAGATCGTTCCCCCTTTCGACGGAAGAACAGTCAGGTACCGCAGTGCGACCTCTCTTTTCACCGCGAGGAGGACAAGGATAGGCCGCGCGGTTGACGTTGGCGGAGCAGTTTCAAAAGCGGACCGGGCAAGATGTCCGTAACCGCGAGATGGGAACTTTCCCTGTCAGCGGCGCCATGGAGCAAGACTATCAATCTCTTCTTTCTTTGCAGCTAAGATTGAGATACTCGCGTGCGGGAGGGAAGGTTTTCATCGGCCTTGCGAGTCCTTCGGCAGATTCAACGCTTCATCCCTGTCCCCCGTGCATCCTCGCCTCTCTTGTCAGTCTTCGCTGTCGTGAGCTCTTTTCAAGGCTACAGATTGAAGCATGCGCGCTCTTCAGGACAGACAGGGGGGAAATATATGCATGCAAACGAGTTCGGCTCTCGACGAATACGGGTGGTGAGTCTTGTCGCTTATTAGCGGATCATACCTCCATCAACGCCGTGCTTAGGGGGGCATAGGCTATTTTATTGTGCGCGTGCTGATTATGGCGTATGGGGTAGCTGCAGTGGCTCGGGATCAGGGAGTGGGCGTCCATGTGGGCCTTGTTCGCCAAGCACAAAGTGAATTGCAATCGTCGCATTACTCTGATCGAACCTCAACTCACGCACTCACGTCAGCGAACGCGAGGAGTGGCCGTTACAACGGAATCATCGTGAGTACTGCAGCGGTTCGACAAGCAGAGTACATTATTTTACTCTTTAATTTAGCTAGTGGAGATGATGCAAGCTTGTAACAAGTCGGACGAGCACGCGTGTTAATCAATCCAGTTTCTCATCGACGTCCACCAGATTGGGGTGCAGATGGCAGCACCGTGCGCCTTAGGCTTATGCGACGAGTAGTAGGCGTCTTCCATGAGCCCCTGGGACGAGGGAAATGTCAACGATATTTTCGAACTCGAACGGCTCAAAATCGAACGAGCTTTGCTCCCGGACCTTGTAGGTGTCGGTTATGAGTCGGTTCGCACTTACCGCTCATCAAGCCACAACATGTACACGTGTAGGCCATCTGTCTCACATGGGCTTCTTTGGAAAGCACGTTGCTTCGTTATAACCCTCGGTGGCTTGGACAAATAACCTCGACACCGGTGTGAAGCCAACGCGCCTTTGCGAAAGATTCTCGAGACCCAAACAGATCATCAGCGGCGCATGGAACTCTGCCCCATAGTCCCTGGCTATAGAGAAGATGTCCCACAAGGCCCCTAACTCTCTTTTTTTCTGTACGGGCTGATACTGCAGAAAGCCTACCAGAGCGCCTTGGCTGGAATACAGACTCTCCTCTCCTCGAAAAATACCCCACTCGATCCACCTGCCTATAGGAGGCAAGGAAACCCTCTTTTGGGTGGGGGACAATTATCCTATTGTCTCAGACCCCCGGGGCTCGGTCCCGCGGATTTTCAATGGGGAATCATTTTTGGAAGCCACGACAAACACAGCGGGATTTTTGCTCTGTTAAGCTTTGGGACCCTTAATATGCTCGTCAGTTGGTTGTTTGGACGCCAATTTTCTGGAATTTCAGATTAAACGCTCTCGAACGAATTGGACGACTTCCCGTAGGATTCTGGGACACTTGACACTCCGGCACTCATGTGCCTAAAGGGCTTGTTTAGTGTGGCTTACAAAGTATCAAACCGCCGAACAACATTGCCGAGCAAAGGTGTGACGCTAGGCTTATAGGATATTGCAAGTTGGTCGTGCCTTGTTGGCGCGGTGGCTTTGATTCGGTCCACATCGTGGGAGATGCGAATTCGAACAGGTCCCGTCAGCCTCGGACACAGGCTGTATGTCCGCATTGCCGGCAATTAGGACGTGGTGTTTTCGACTATAAATAGCCCAGGATCGAGATCGCCCGTTAAGCTAATTCATCGACCCTTCAGATATCAGTTCCTCTCATAGCTCTTGGTCACCAATCCTATTCCAGTCTCGGCTCTACTCATCTCCTAGACATACTCAACCGTAGCTGACTTAGGTTCGCATGGAGGAAGACCTGACACCCCAATGCGCGCAACTTCCGAACCTGTAGGGGAGAGTACCCGATCCCACGGTCCTATTACCTAATCCGTTCTATACAGCTACTAACGTTTCCTTTTTAAATAGGACAGGCGAACGAGGTCCTCCCATAGGCGAAGATCGGCCCTCGTTTCGCCGAAGAACGGGTCTCTATAGCGACCAAGGCTGTATATAGGAATCGGTCCTCTCGCCTCTGTCCCCCTTATGTTTTCCTTTACTTTACCGGACCGCACAACTATTCCGCTTCGTCTACATATAGAGAGAGAGAGTAGGGTAGCTGTACGGTCCCCGAAGAATTATAAAAGCGTCTTACGGCCACTGAATCACCTGGAGTGAACTCAACCCTTAACACGCTTACTTCAACAAATCAAATAAATACTAATAAATCCACGTGAGGTCGATTATCTAATATATTCGACCTTACATTTTTTTCAGTGTTTAACAAGACCGCCACACCAAACCAACACAACTTACCGAGCTCGACTTCAAGACAAGGCCTGATCAACCGACGTCGACAAGTCCAGCCTCATTTATAACCGTTTAGCCGAAGAGACTCACTTCGGCACCGATACCAGTTTCAGTTTCAGTTTCAGTTTCAGTTCTCGGTACCGACAACTACGACAACTACGACAACTACGAAAACACAAAAACATACGAAAATACGAAAACCGCAAAAACACCATATGGTAGGAAAGCTTCGAAACAGAAGGAATTACAGCAGCACCGAAGAACCGGGCGAAGACAATAT
>WSTX01005310.1:30244-40646 GCA_019633405.1 Tulasnella sp. 408 | reverse complement strand
GGAAGCTTAGCGACCGAGATAAGTAATAGACGGACCACGATGGAGACTGCAGGCTCGGTAATTAGATGGTGGGGGGTTTGAGAACACCCATCATAAGATCTTGATTTGAGGTCAGAAAAATAGGCGATTCGGTCGGGAAAAGAACTCGTCATTCCTTGGATAACAAGAAGGAGGAAACAGGCGACCATCTGCAGCAAAAACATGCTTGAACCGAGCGACGGCAGGAAAGAACAAGCCAAAGCCAAAGGCTAAAAACCCCGGTCAGAATCTAATTTAGTAGATCCTATTGTCCTCCGCTCTCAGTACAGTAGCACGGGCAGGAGGAGGGCTTCAAGCGGTGCGGGTAGAATAACCTAGTGTGGGTCAGCCCGCTAAAGTCCGCAAATCTCGCTCTCGGACGAAACAAGAAGGACCATCCACCCTTCCCTTCTCCCATCCGTTCCCCCCTCCCCTTCCTCCCCCTTCTTACTCTTTTGTACGACCACGACACGTTTTACGAACTCCTGTCACGACCCCTCTAACATCTTTTTACGCACGTTATAGTAGTACTCTCCCAAATAGCTCATTCCACGCTCTTCAAATGGATCCAGCCACAGCGCTTCACCAGCCGCCCCAAGATGCGGCTCGCTACATCTTCGACCAGACTCAATACGGTCTTCATCACCAAGGAGACTCCTGGTCAACGCCCTCTCAACCTCCGTATCACGCGTCGGTGTCGGATCATTCAGCATCTCACGTCCCCGAACCCTCTTCGGTCTCACCCAAATCTGCGAACAAGCAGAATAACGGCAAGCCTTCCTCTCCCGCAGCATCCGGTCGCATGACGAGGAACAGAGCAGCAGCCCTCGCAAAAGGCTCAAACCACCAGCTTTCGTCGGACGAGGGAGACCATTTGCCGGCGGTGAGTATCAGCAGTCCATATTGCAATCAATTTCCCTCTTCAACGCAACAACACGTCCTGCGCTATTTCCTCCTCTCTCCTTCTCTCCCTGCCTCTTTTTCCATTCCGCAATCTTTCCCCACCCCATTCAGCTTTCCCGCCGACCATCCCGCCGTCTTCGTCGCTGTCGTCCTCGCCGCTGCTGTCCTTTTTTGTCTGACTCGCATCTTCCACCCCTTTCTAGCAGTCTTATCCGTCTCCCGTGCATCATTACCCTTACCTCACCGACGATCAAGTCCCAGACAATGCTCGCGGCTACTCAAACTCTCTCCACCAATCGACCGCTGCTTATCAATACCCGCCACACAGCTTCCAAACCACCAATGACCCTACCTCGCCATCTTCCGGAGGAACCACCTCACCAAACGCCGCCCCCGCCGCTTCTGCAAATCAACCACCCCATCAAATCAGCCACCCATCCATGCCAGTATCCGGCATGTACATGACTGGTGCCTATCCTCCTCATCTCATCGTTCCCGGCCATATCGACGGCTACCCGCTCGAGGATATCAACGCCCCAACCGTTTACGGCGGCGCGTCTAGCATAAGCATGGGCACCGAGATCATGCGCGTCCCCTCGGCCTCTCCGTCAATCGCTTCCGGAGAGCTCGAACCTATGGGCTCTCCTGGTCCAGACGATTATCCGCCCGGTCTCGATGCATCCGCTCGCAGCTCGTCAAACCCTCGTAGCCTGGACAACTATGAATATCCTCCAAGCGGTCCAATTTCGCCCCTATCCTCCACGTTCGCACCTCAGCCTCTCCCTTCCACATTTACATCCGTGACGAGCGGCTATCTGCACGGTCCTGCCGAACCGCAACCATCGCTTCCGTCATCCGCCTTCTCCGCCTCGCCCGAAGGAGATACCCTTCCCTCAGCCGTCTCGACCACCAATGGCGGTCCAGTCCGCGGCGGCAGGCAAGGTCAAAAGACCAAAACGAAGCTTACTGACATGGACCGCAAGTTCATTTGCGTCTTCGCCCAAAATCATCCAAAGGCCCGTCAGGAAGATATCGCTACCAAGTTTGCCGTGGAGCGGAGCACTGTCAGCAAAATCCTCAAATGCAAAGAAAAATGGATGAAGGTCGACTTTTTCTCCAGCGAAGCCAGAGTGGTGAAGCATCGGTTAGTCGTCCCACCTCGCGCCCAGCGTCCACTGTGAGTTCCTGGCGGTTACTGACCATCTGCGTGCAGTCCGTCGAAATTCCCCGAGTTGGAAGCAACCCTTATTACGCACATCCGGATGCGTCAAGCAGCCAGGGAACCTGTCAACGATTCCTTTATCAAAAAAATGGCGTTGGAACTTGCACAAGAGAGGGGAATCGGCAAGGTACACTAAACCGCATTTGCCTTTGTTCCAAGCGGATCCCTTACATTTTCGCACCTCACAGGACAAGTTCAAAGCTTCCTCTGGATGGGTAGAAAACTTCAAGCATCGTCATGACCTCCGAAAGGGCGGATCGTGGGACAGGGCAAGCAATGCTGCCGTTTGGGCAAACAGCGCTGCCAAGTATGGCGTTCCAGGAAGCACGGCCGCTGAAGCCGCAGCCAACGGCCAGTTGGGTGCACCTGTTCCAATGTCTGACGAACACACCGGAGGCGTCGATGGTGGTTATGGGGTTGCATATTCCGTTGGTTCTGATGGTTACGTCCACAGCGCAAATGCTGTAGGTTCGGAGGTGTGAGTCTTGCCGCATTCTCCTTCTCCCTCTTCCTCTTTCCCTTTCTTCCCTACTCCTCTTCCCATGCCCTTCTACATTATGTTCCACATGTTCGCTGTATGCTCTTCAAACCTCCCCTAATCGCACCACGCTTTCCCACATGTGTATACCCACCCCCGTTCATCATTCCCGTCCTTTTGTTCTTGCATCTTGCGAATTCAGAGTTGTTTTGCTCATCGTCGGTTCCATTTCCTGCGCTCCCCCTTTTTTCCCATTTTTGTAAGGTCCAACGCAATGGATGAAGGCGTCCTTGGTCCAACCAACAACCTAACAATCGGTTATTCGGCCATAAGTCACACAGCTCCCGAAAGTCATCCATTAGATGGCCAAGCCATGCCTCTGCCGTCTCAGGGGCCTGGGAGTGACAATGGCTCGGTGTACAGCGACTCGCAATCTCAGGCTAGTGGGAGCTTTAGACCAGGGGACAGTTATCCTCGCGGAGGCTCGATCTCGCCTCGATACGCGATGCAAGCGTTCCTTCACCCAAATTCCCATCTTCTAAGCATCCCCAGATCCACTTCAGTTGCTTCCCGGTCGACCTCGAATTCATCGGTTGGCTCCGCTGCATCCCCAGTCAGTGCCAATAGCCCACTCCTACACGGAAGCCAATACCTGCCATCGGCTAGCCCGTCGGTGGCACAGTATTCTCCGACGCAAGTATCACCACCGCCGCTTCCATCTCATTTCCATGGACATGGACCGGGTCATGGCCATCGACGATCAATGTCAGCGTCGTACACTTCCTCGCCGCTGGCAATTGAAGTGGGCTCAGAAGAGCCGACCTCGAGGCCTATTCCCAGGGCTCAAAGTCCTCGCAGCCAAAATCGCCATAGCAGCTATATTGGATCGACGGTCACATTGCAGGATATTCAGAATGCTGCCACATCTCCTTCCCTACGCGCTGCCGCCGCCCGCAGAAGCGTGACGTTCTCCAGCTTCTCTGCTATGGCTGCTGGGTTAAGCATTCAAGACGGGCTCCTATCCCCGGCTGACGTACCTCCGTCACCATCGTTCGTGCACTCAAGGAACGTCAGCTATGGCTCTCAAGAAGGCAGTCAGTCTTCTTATGGACTATCAAACGACAATAACGGCGCACCTCAGACCCCCGACGTGTACGGTGCAGAAAAAAGGTTCCATACCCCTTCTCCGCTCAACGGCTCGCCCTTGGAACCAGGATTTCCGGCCGGGACTGAAGGAGGCTTCCGCTAGTGGTGGTGAGTTTGTCACAAAGACCGCCACTCTCCATCCTGCTTATCTGACGCTCTTCTAGCAATTATCGGTGCATTCACCGCGCTGCCGCCCAAGTGACAATATTTTGGGACTCTTTTCTTGTTATGTATGGTTCCAACACGCCTTTGATCATTTCCGAGGTCTCGAGGGGCTCGCGGCCATTATTCTACTTCATCCCAAAACATCTCTGCATTTCTTTCACGTCTCACTTTTTTCAATATCAACCCAACGCTATTCCTCTTGCCGTCACGTTTTGATGATAACGGGGCATTTTTCTTCACCGCACCTGCCCATGTTAGTTCCTTGACGAACGATATGACACCTTGGCTGCCACTTTCTGTTGTGCCGTACTTTACTCTATGTTTTTTTGACGCTGTGCGCTACTATTGCCCGTTTCGGATCCCTTGGCTTGACGTCCCGACTTTGTCGTGCCTTCCTATCTCGTGTATACCATTTGCTCTTCTTTCTCTAGGTCTGTTACTGCGGTTATGTATATAGCCAGCCTTCACCGAAGTAATTTTGGCGCATGATCAGACCAACTTCAACCTCGATGACAGCAATAATCCCAAAATGCATTGAATCGCATAATCTTGGCTGTTGTTTCGTGGCGAGGTGGTCGGGACGCCGGGGGGCAGATGAATAAATTGGTGTCCGGACGTTTTGACGAAACCCCTGCATGCACGGTCTGCGAGTGTCCGGATCTCCCATCTTCCTCTTCGGGGTCACCCCCAGTCGTCTCGCATTCGAGGGTTGGCAATTAATAATACTAAAGCACACACACCGCCAGACCGCATCGCGTTTTTCAAACCAGAGCCTCAGATCGAGGGCCTGACCCGAGCTGTGGATCGACTTGAGAACGCTCGTGATCGGTATAGAGCCTACTTTTCGAAGTGACCAAAGAAATCGTCATATGTAATACATGCACGTAGTAAAAGGCGAAGGATATAGGTCCTGTGGGTGCGAGAGGACAAAGATGGTGATACACGATAGAGGGACGATTGTCATAAGGCAATAAAACCCAGGAAAGAAGCAAGCAAGTTTCAGATATACATTGGAGAAGAGAAATGATCTTAACGAAGGTGAAATTTTGTTGGAGAGAAAAAACATGTCTATAGGGGGGTAACGGGGGACTTCCTTTTCGGAAGCGCTTCAATTCAAGATATTCGCCTGAGTTTCATTCATTCACGGGGTTGTCGAAGATATTGGTCAGCATTTAGACATCCCGCCGCGATCCGACGTCCACAAGCCTCGGTGTCCGAGGCGGAGGAGATGGAGTTGGGGTGGGGGTGGGCGACGGCCGCGCCACAATCTGCTGCTGACCAGTTGACCGGATGTACGGTGATCCTCGCTGCCGCGCAAGCGGCGGGGGCAAAGGCGACCCTCTGTTAAGCCCAGTGTTGTTGGTCTGACCTTGCTGATGGGGTGAACTTCTCGAAGGGGGAGGCAAGTGCAACGGCGAGTTTCTGGTAGCCGGTCTGTCTTTCGATGATGCCCTAGAGAGAGCAGGCGGTGGGGGCAAGTGAGGAGATTGAGTGTCATAAGGCGGTTGAGGGGAACGTCCACCCGCGGCGCCGCTGCCAGTGTTCACCACGGGTGGTACCAGGGATGATCGCTGAGGAGGGCTGATGGAGTTGCTTGAAGGAGACGTGTAGAAGCTACCAACTGGTGCCGGTGATGGGAGATTCGGATGATTTGATGACATGCTTTCCCTCCGAGACCGTCCAGCACTGGGAGGTGGAGGTGGAAGCCCAGCAATACTGCCTCGCCTAGAGTTCTTTCCTCCTGCAGAACCGAGATCTTCGGTAGAGCCGTTGCCGTCCAGAGTCGCGATCGGGGGGAGAGGCATTGGCGGTGGGCGATGCTGGTTCATACTTCCGCTTCGAAGTCTTCCCCCACCTGAGCTTCCACTTTCAGTCGCAAGTTGGAGTGGAGGAAGTGTCGATTGCTGATGAGATTGTGAAGCTTGATGAGGGGGATTGGGAGGAGGGAACTGGTGCGAGGCCGACGTTGGAGGAAATTCGAAGGGCCTGCGTGACGCTACGGGTGAAGGGCCGGACGACAGATCGATATCCATCCTCTGGCTTCTGTCAGGAGAGCGCAGTGCCCTCGGCTCAGCTTCCAACCTCGCCAGCCGCTCCTCCAACTCTCCTACGCGTGCCCTCAATCTCAATACTTCTTCTCCGGGCCCATCCTCTCTCAGTCGCTTTCGCTCCGTTTCGAGCTCTTTGGTTGATCGTTCCAGGTTCGCGATGAGTTGATCGGATTTCTGAACCTGCCCTTCTAACCAGGTCTTCAGGTCTGTGGAAGGATGAATATCAGCAAGCTATCCGGGTCTGCCATGAGGATGACTGACGTTTAGCGTCATTCAAAGAATCATAAAATTGTCCAAACATATTCAAGAAACTTTGTTTATCTGCAGTCATTTGACCCAAGGAACTGGCAGTCGCCGTGCTTGCACCTGCTGCCCCCGGCCGAGGCGGAATGGTGAATTGACTGACATGAGGCGTTCTCAGCGTTGTACTAATCGGCACCTGAGGGGTCCGAATTGGAGGTTGTGCTGTGGATGGAGGGAATAGTTGGGAATGATGCTTCGGCACGGTGGGGCTGGCTAGCGCGGGTCTCGTTGGTGAAGCAGGAACAAGCCGACCCACTGTGGGTGGCAATCGTTGGGCCTGTGAAACGGGCGGGACCCGATCATTCTCCGCCGCAGAAGGGGCCGGAAACGGCGGTCGCCCGGATGTGATCATCCTCCCTCCAACCGTCAGCGGTGCGCTCCTGATGACGGGATCCAGAGTTAGAGCCGGGTGTCGCGGAATGGCTATGGCACGGTTCGCAATGTTGGGTATCCTTTCTGGTGATTTAGCCGTGGCTGGTTGAGGAGGTGCCGCTGGCGCTTGTTGAGGAGGTGCGTCTGCAGGTCGAGATGCGTTGACCAACGGCGGCGGTCCTGCTTGCTCCCGAGCAGCGCTGGCAGGAGGCCGATCCAGAGCAGTCGTCCTGACGGTCAGCGGGGGTCCTCGTTTCATGCTTCCCCCTGCACTTTCGTCTCCCCTGCTGGGCGGTATGGACGACGTCGTATTGGCGGCGCTAGACGGAGTCGAGGATATGCCTGTCGTATTGACGCCCAGCGCTGAACCTCCTGGACGACGTCGAGCTAGGAGTGAGACTGTCGGTTGAGGAGCAAGTGTGGGGACGGCCGGTGTATCACTGGACGATTGTGTAGCCGTGGGGGGAGGGTGAAACGATCCAGACGGACGAGACGGGGTTGGAACGGGGGTGTCCAAGTCCATTCTAGAGGGGTCTGGTCTTGAAGGGGGTGGCAAAGCCGGAGATTGCGGTTCTTCGTGTGCAGATGGCAAGGTGCTTCTCATTGTACTCTCCTTGACGTATTCTCCTCTACCTCCGAGTCCAATACCAGGGTGTGGGCCGACGGAGCTGGTGCCCGTTGTTACAGTGACAGCCCTGGTTCGACCCTTCTTTCCCGGAACTGGAGCGAGGATTGCGCTCCCTGGGACTCGGTCGTCGGTTGACGCCGCACCTGCGGTGGATTCGGACGTTGGCGCAGGATAACCGCCTGGGTGGTGATGTGCGGGAGAGCTACCAGTTCCAGGTGGTGTCGGAAGCGGGAGGGATGCGTTGGGATTGGTTCTGCGCGCCTCGATCAGGGCCTTTTGCTGTTGTTTCATTGATAACGCTGAGCGAACCTAGTAGTAGGAAAGTTGGTTAAGCATCGCGGCGGTGTGTGAAAGCGTGTCAGGGGTAAGCCGAGTAAGCACTGAGACAGGGACGGAAAGGCGTGGAATCAAGTCTCTGGTGGACGGCAACATAATGAAAAGAGCGATGGGTGCCCTGAGATGCACGTGCAACGGGGTGGAGAGGGAGAGAAACGGAGGAAGAGGGCTCCAGACCCCGTTGTGAGGAAAAAAGAGACTTGAAGGAAGAAGAGAAGAGAGGACAAAACGAAAAACACACCTGATCGACGCTACTTTTGTGCGGTATGCCTTGCGGCGTCCGGGGCACGCTGAAACCCATCACCACGGGAGATACGGTTGAAGGGGTTAGAGGTGAGATAGCTACGTTGGGATGACTGCCTCCGGAACCGTTGAGATGTGAAGGTGTGAGGTGAGGCTGATTGAGGTGTGCAGATGATCCTCCCGAGATGGTCACTCTCCGGCGCTTTCTTGCACCTGGGTCGTCTCCTGTTGGGGTTGGGGGTGGGTAAATGTAGGTTGGAGAATCTGCCGGGAACGTTTGGGGTGGCTGAAGACGGGGATGTGGGCGGGAAGCGGGGGCTGGATTGGGCGGAATATCATTTTCGGATTCCTCCTCTTTGACTTGAATTTGATCTTGATCGTCGTCCTCTGGATCGGCGGAGGACGATGCGGATGATGACCTTGAATTCGAACGGGATGGACTGTCGGGCAGAAGAGAGCGTTGTCAGGATGAGCTCACTGTTTTGAGGCGCCGAGACGCCCGCGGATGCAAAAGATACGCACCGTCTGACTACTTGATGAGGATGAGGATGTTGATGAGGAGCGGCGGAAGACCGGTTGAAGCGTGGAGGGGGTGGTGGACCAGCTGGAGGGTGTGCTGGGTCGTTGGATGGGCGAGCAGGGGACGAGTCGATGGCATCGAATCGCCGTTTTTTGGTGGCAGCGTTGTTGTTGTTGGAGGCTTGGTGATGAGAAAGGGGAGTTGTCGACGTTGAGGAAGAAGAAGAGCGAGGAATGTCGGGAAAAGTATGAGCAAAGGACGGGAGAGACTGAGTCTGGGATGCTGGAGGAGGAGGTTGCGAATGGGGAGACATGGCCTCTTGGGTCGTCGCGGGTCGTTTTCTTTGCAAATCGCTGGGGTGTAATTCAGGAGGACTTGAGAGGGCACAGAGAACTGATGAGCTCTCGCTGATGATCGTGGCCGCCGCCGTGCCCGACGATGGAGGGCAAAGTGGTGGTTGTGACTGAGTGGGATTTAAGAGTGGACTGCGAGGAGGGAGAGAAACGGGAGAGAGAACAAGAGCGAGGGTGGGAGATGAAGAAGGCCGCTGTGTGTGTGTGTTTCAGGGAAATTATCCAACAACTGTTTTTTTTGGGTCGTAAAGCAATAAATAATTATTTATCACGTTTTTCGATTTGCGCTGTTTCATCTCGTAACCATACATCCACGTGCAAATAGAGTGTTCGGGGGCCTCACCAGATAAGATAAGGCCCCATTTGCCCACCAAACCGCCCCAGACCTCTGCATCCGAACGGCAGGGAGACGCGCGATCATCGCGTCTTTTTACCTAACTTTCCCCTACGCAACCTAATGCAGTGCAGGGCGTTTCGAGTGCGATGCCTCGAGGCTGCCTGCAGACGGGATCCCCGCTGCTTCTCCATAACAACACATCATTTCATTCCACTCGTCCTGCAAACATCCACAGACACATTGCAAATGGCTCACAATCACTGCGGCGCCAATCCAAGGCCCTTCTCGACTCCAAGTCGAGGAATCCAAACCGAGTCCGTGGGGCTCCTGGCATCATCCAGCAGGCCTCATGCAAGCAGACGACGATGTATCGCTCATAACCAATTCGAACGTGATAACCGAAGTAGATACTAATCATAGGAACCTCTCTGTCTTTTGCAATTTGGCACGTGCTTTCCCATCACCTTGGGAGCCATGCGCCACGCCCCCAGACACCTCTAATTTTTTCAACTCCCACAGGTCTCACCGCCACCGATACCCTCCCCTCCCTAAAACGAGATGGTTCAAGGCAAGACCAAGCTCGCACAAAAACAAAAGACGTCCAATAGACATGTTCGAAAAGATCCTAAAAAGGGAGCCAGAGTCATTCCACCAAAGAAATCTCTCGCAATCCAGACAGCCAAAATCAAAAAAGTAATGAATCATTTTTAACTCTCTCCCTTTGCGCAATACGTTAACCACGTACTAATATGTCTGGCACCTCCTAATATTCCTTTCCTTTCCATCCCTTCATGCCAACACATGACGTCCCGATGGAAATCCGTCGCCTTGTCCCATCTCGACCATCGTCATCCCTCCATGCATCGATCCTCCTGCATCTCCATCTGCGTTCCCTCTTCTACGCTAGAACCTCTCGGCCAAGATCAACAACTCCATCGAACAACAGGTCGTTTCAGCGGCTTCCAGCGGCAAATTGACCATCCTCAAGCCAAATCCCCAGACCACCCCTTCCAACGCTTCGGACAAAAACAAAAAGTAGCCCAAGTAACTGCGCTTAGATCCGAGGACGGATAGGAGCTGCACTCTCACTGTCGGGCGGACCCAGCCGTTGCCACTCCGGGTATCGCCGCTGTCGAGCCGCCTAGGAGGAGGAATTAGGCAGCCCTTTCGAAGAACTTTGAATTACACGTTGTCTAGCTTGTTCTGGAATTAAAAGGACCCGACCGCTCCCGCTTCTCAGCTGATTTAGACTGGCACTTAACGACCATGCCTCCTCCGGCCTCGTGCACGCCTGGGGGATTGCCGGCTTGTACCTCCGAGTTCCATG
>WSTX01005309.1:0-41127 GCA_019633405.1 Tulasnella sp. 408 | reverse complement strand
CATATGTCACGGGCCAAGGAAGGCTCCTCTTCGTTTAAAACCTCGGGTGCCGCCCATCGAAATGACCAGCTCGGACCCGTTAGTGTTAGCTCGGCATTGGTCGTCGAAAGAGTGACCTCTGGAGATCCGGCATACTGTGTAGGGTTGGAATCGGTCGAGGCTACCTGGCGTCGGGTTGAACCACTCGTGGTTTCTAATCCACGAGCCTCGATCAGGAGACGTGCCGAGCCGAAGTCCGTAATAACAGCTCGATGTTCACCGTTGACGAGAATATTGAGCTGCAGAAGATCTTTTGTTAGCAGACAACATCTGGTAAAACTGCCTCTGCACTCACTGATTTGAGATCCCCATGGCGGATGGGTGGTTTCTGACTGTGGAGATACTCGAGCCCAAATGCTACGTCTTTGATCTAGTAACAAAGTGAAGTTCTGTATGACATTGAAGCTGGTCCCTAACTCGGTTGGGACATACCAAGGATATCCGTTCTGGCAATTCCCATTTTCCAGACAGAAGGAATTCCCGGACGTTGCCGTTGGTTTCCCAAGGAAATACCAGCCAGGCTGTACAAAGCTTCATATCTTCCACGAATCCAACAAGCTTGACTATATTAGGGTGATCCAGGTTGTCCAATATACGTAACTCATTCACAAAGGTCTGGGGGGTCGAATCAGGTCGAGATCGGTGGCCAGACGCAATGGACTTACGCGAAGAAACTTTTCTTCATCCACATCGCCACTAAATAAAAACTTCTTAACGGCCACTTGCCTCCCTAGCTCATCAGAGGTAGCCTCGTTAAGGCAAGAGTGGCTACAACAACCTCGCCGTAGCCTCCCTTGCTAGCTTGGTGACCGCCCGCAGTGAAAATGATTTGGGAAACTTCTAGCCGCCTCCTTTTAAGTTTTTTGAGCAGATCTCTCTGGAGGTAATGGTTCCGTTCGTTAGAGCCATACTGTATTCAGTCTGATTATGGAGTGCTGTTGGTGCCCACCGCGGAAAGCTTTATCCTGCTCGATTTTGGGGATTCTGCGTCTGACTGTGGATCGTTCAGATGTGTAGTTTCGAGCTGTTGCTCCAGCGATGCTCCCGCATGATCGCGTGACTTAGTGTCGTTCGGGTGGTTTTCTGCCTCGGCGGAGCTGGGCAAATGGCTTGACATAGGGCCTTAGCTTGGAGTGGAGTGGTAGGATGAGCGAGAGTATTATAGCTCGGCTGACTCGAAATGGGGCGCAGGTGATTGTGAGGGATGGTCGTACAAGAGGGAGTGGCATTGTTCCCGACCAGTACAAATCGGGAGCCTGTGAGAAGGTTGGATTCCCGTTGATCCGTTGTCCGTATGCGGACACCTCCGGGGCATTGAACAGCCCTTCCTCACACATTCACAGCGTATCCCTTGAAGCATCCGCCAAGGAGATGAATTAGGTAACGGATTCAACGGTCATTTTTGAAAATTGGATATATAATGCCTCCCGATGGGCAAGGGATTCTGTCTCGCTCGCGGCATCAGTCATGTCAATTTAAGGGTCATCAGAAGCATAGTTCGAGTCAATACTCGATACTTCATACCTCTTCAGACTGATAGCTTTTGAATCGGGATGGAAGTGGGTATCACAAGGGCAGAAAATGACACGGCTAATGTACCAGCCTACTCTACTCTTAAAACCACATTAAGGTCTCCTGTAATGGGTTGCACGAGTAGGGGAGACGGAAAAGGTAAGTCAGGCATCGCCGAGAATGTCTAAGACAATCTTACGAGGTAACTTTCCCCATGGAATCTCATACTACCTATCTGCTATAGGGGGTTCCGCCCGTTTGACCTGAAGCTAAGGCATGTCTCTCATAGCTGCATGCATTGACTTCCGGTCATTATCAGGGCCTAAGTGGTGCTATAACAGTAGCAGCCGCCGAGAATCTTCGATTACCCTCAGAATCGAAACCTTACTGCTTTGGAAAATGGAGCGGACGGGGGGGTTCCTATTGTGGGATGCTCTTCTAAGGTAATATCTCCAAATTTGTTCAGCAGTCCAGGTCTGGTGGATCGGTAGAGAGGCCCGGACGGCCGCTGAGAGGTGGTTCGTTCGAAACACATGTTCGACTCGTCGGATGTATCTACTTGCATGTACATAGCGAGCGCGCACTACATTCTTGTTTCAATCCGCCTGGCCAACGCTGATTCAGAGCCGGCCCACCTGAAGGCGGTTTATATATTATTTACAATGAGTGACCGACCACTCACGACCCACTGGAAGGCTCTCAGGCGCCGCGAAACCATATCGGCAGCTATTCTCCACCTTGCCCCGGCTACTCCACGCTCTTCATGGACAGTTGCGATAACCATAATCTTCTTGCCTCTCTTCCTATGCCAGTCTCCGAACTTGGTGCAGCCTTCACATCCTAAGGGTCCAAGCAACGGCCTTCTTCACGAACAATTGCAAGGTAAACCATCACAAATCAACTGCGAAGAGCACTCGCTTGACAAGCGGACCAGATCTACACAGCCGCTCTATCGAAGCAAAGAGCGGAAAGGGGATCGCGACGGAGGCTGTTCCCATTCAAGGTAAGACAGGAGGTGGTGGTGCCAATATGTATAAGTACTAGTAGCTCCGTTCGGGTTGGAAGGAGATGGTGCCCGGACCACCCAGCTTGCAATTGTGCACAGAGACTAAGCGCCGATGGTAATGTGGACCTATATGGAGGGTGGAGTAGGAGTCGCCGTCGTGCACGGTATCCGGGATCCGGGTAACTGACCTGCAGCGAGGAGCTTTGCCGGCCGCTGTTGCGGGGTGGGCCTCTGTCCGAGACTTAAGTGGATCGTAGTCTGCCTCATGCCAATGTATCAATTTGTCATTTTTGTACTTGTCTCAAGCTTGAGCCTGCCTGTATTACGTCGTTGTGGTACATATAATAACATGAAGCTCCCTCGCCCACCCGCCACACGTATTGGGCTCTCCAAGCATCGGAGGTTGATATCTGGCCCAACATGAGGGATTCAACAGTCGCAATCTGATCAAGTACAGCTCAAAATATCTGTTCACCCTCTCATATCATGATCATTCTCTCTCTTATTTAGTGGGGCTGAATTTTGGGCGCATGCGCCTCCGGACCAAGTCCCGATTTGGTCGGTATCTCCGATTGCCAAAATGACCAACTCAAACCGTCCACCCTTCCACTCCGAGTTACACGGCGAATCCGACGAGAAGCCCATTTAGTGTCCGGAGGCGCACTGCTCCCTGACCGCGTCATGTAGTCGGTATAGCTCGGAAGGGATACCGTGACTGACGACTCGATTTGGCGTTCATCTCAAAATGGAGATTACGCCCACCCTCATGCAGTTCGAACCGAATCGATCTCGCGCCCATCTTCGCTGTCGAGGGTCAACTCCGATGGCCAAAGGGATGGGATGAAGACCGAGGCATGCTTATTGGATACTTGGCATGAACGCTTCAGCTCAACTCAGCAGTCGAGGATGAGAAGAATTTCCCCTCCCTCTTCGACAGGTTTCGATGACGATCCACTGCTTTTTATCATTGATTGATCCTATATTACTTCATTTACGATCTCCCGAAGCCATTTGAGGCGGTGCAAGGAATATGGAAGGGTCCTGCGCCGAATTCCCGTAATCGCCGTTCGGCTGACCGGAAAGGTTGGGAAGGACCCTTTTATGCAGCCAGGTCCTCGGGACCGGTAACTTTATGAAGCAAAAAAATGCGTTTCATGTCTTAAATTTAGCCTTTCTGGGTTATCTTCGCTCCCAGGAGGAATTGCAGAGAGAGTGAAAAACGCCCTCGTTGTCCCACAACCTTGTAACAACCGGCGGCAGTTTTTGTGCATTATCTGATTGACCCCGTGACTTTGCTGCTGCTTGTGTCCCTTCTGAGGCGTTTGGCTTGCTTGTGAAGAGGAAATGGAAAATGGTGGGCGTACGGGGGTCTCTGCTATCCTCCTGCTCGTACAACGTCTCTCAGCGTCGTAGACGATGGATTCGCGATGATATCATTTTACATCGCTTGCTTGTCGACGAGAGCTGCTTGGGAACTGTGGGACGGTTGCTGCACCCTCGGCTTTTAGCAGGCAGTTTCCGCCGATCCAAGGTTTCCTCCCAACTACCACCACCCCGGGAGATCAGAGTAAAATTTCTTAACCCTGACCTCCGGAGTATCGGTACTTCTTGCTTTTGTGTTGCGTGTACAACTCTTAAGCTTCGCTGTCATGAGTTCTACATCTCTGAGTCTTCGCCGCCGGATTATCGGAACCGCTGCGTTGGGCCTGTTCATCATCATCCTTCTCCTCATCTGTCAGTTAACGGTAGGTGCTTTCCAGCTTCCCTTGGATGCCGTGCCCTGATGGGAACTATCTGAGGCTTCGGTGAGTCTCGACGGCTAACTCCCCGCCCCCGTATCAATCCAGACCAAGTCGAAATGGTGGCTACTCGGTTTTCTCGCTCTCCTTCCTATCGCCATCCTTGCTTTCTTCGTCGTCCGCTACACCCGGAGGTCAGAGACCATCGACTCGGCCTCTGAGCTACCTCTTCCCGTCGTGGCGATCAGACGCTCTCGCGCTCCGGACACGACGGCGACAAGTCTCTTGAGAGCATGGCGGTCTATACCGACTCCTTCCGGCAAAGCTCTCCACACTATTTCGTCTCGCTATACCACCGTATTTGATCGAACGGTAAGTCCTTGCTCGGACCCTCAAGCGCACCGCTGTCGCCTCTCTCAGTCCTGAACTGACCAACGCCGATCTCTCCAGCTTTCGCGTTCGTATCTCTTCAAGAATGCATTCAACTATCTTGTCGACGCCCGTCTTTCTATCTCTCCTGAGACCCGCACCTCGATCGTTACCGTTCTCAACGGTCTCCGCGAGAGCGAATCGGTCGTTTCGACCTTGCAGAGACCACCATTGGTAAGCAGTCGATTTGAAAATTTGTGGGAGACTCCCAAAAATTATTTTCAAAACCGATGTATATAGCCACGTAGTTTTAGCGTATGAAATGACAAAAACTACCCATCTAGTCCTATGCGGTGTGAATTATTATTTCCCCATCGTCAGTTATTGAAGAACGTCCTTTTCATATCCCTATCATTTCCCATCCTATTATCATTCCCTGCCCACTTCCTCTTTCCCATCGCTCAAGGCCCTTGCATCTCCCATTCAACTCCCATTGCCGATAGCTACTACTGTATTATCTCATCCATCTCTCATTTCCCATCCATGTATTTCCCATCCGGGTATTTCCCATCTACCTCCCATTCTACATCCAGGTCACGGTTCCAATCTAGGTTACGTTTCCAACCCAGGTCGCGTTTTGTATCCGGCTCCCGTTTGTACCCGGCTCCATCTCTCATCCAGTTGGCATCTCCCATCCATCTCCAATTTCTCATCCATCTCCAATACCCATCCAGTTCGAATTTCCCATCCAGCTCCCGTCTCCCATTCTCATATCATTTCCCATCTTCTGCCACTCGCATTTTGGTTTCCCATTGAACACCTATTATAATTAAAAACTACTCAATGGGAACGATTCTACAAGGGTCTCAGGAACGTGTAATTCAGTCCTTTCTTCTGTGAAAAGTAAGTCTAAACCTTGCCCGCAAACGTGTCATATAGGGATATAATTCTATTCAACAGCCAACCCTTTGCCGGCAACCCCTTCGGAAATGACCTCAGCCGAGCGACCTCAAGGGTGTCAGGGTCTCCACTTTCGTCACATCACAGCGCCGCCTCCGCCATCGCTGTCAGGGACAACGTGTCTTTGTCATTGGAATGGCAACGGCGGGGTGGCGCCGCGTGATGTGATGAGTTTGAAAATGAGGACCCTGATAACCTAATGTTGTTTTCGAGAGGGCTTGCCGTCGTGAATAGAATTTTCCCTGCTAGGGATCCGTCAGCGGCAGCTTTATCCTGGCACCCTCTATAGGTAGATAGCCATCCCATCCCCGCACACTCTTCCCAGCCCCGTCGAAAATGAGATCCCTGATGATCTTCTAAGCTTCAACGCCAATATCCTCACTTTAAAAGACGGGCGGCGCGGAAATTGCCGGATTGGATGGAGAACTCGTGTGTGCTGCTCGGCCGGGGCATCACAGGTAGAGTTGCCGTCTGCTGCAAGTGGGCGACCGATACACGCTTCCACCGAGAGCCTTCCTATGAGGATGAGTTGAACGCAGTGGAGGCGGAGGTGTGAAGTAGTTACTTCAGCGTCGTAACCAAGTCGAAATGTTTTCCCTAGCGTTGCGAGGATTGTGATGTCCTGAGCCGTGAAAAGGGTGATTTGGCCTCCTTGAAAAGCGGTTATGGGTAACCCGCGCTGAGGCGTGGCTATATCTTATTCGCATTCGAATTCTATTCCTTTCTATCGCTGCATGAAACTTATAGGACGGCCGGATGGGAGTAACATCTTGCGCGCTACCCTTCGGCATACCATGTCAGGACTACGAAAGAATATTTCCCCAAAAAACCGTCATAATATGCCGTCAATATTTTCCGAATAGAAGGTATGACCGTTTCCTTCACTAGAAATGGTTTCTTAGTCCCAGCGCACTAGGCCGAAGGCTTGCGCGTGAGATGCCTTATGCGCACCCCTTAGTAGTCCTACAACTGAGGGCCCAAACCCACCCTCTCTCTGTGTCAAGTTTACCTGCTGACTAGATAATCGACTTAAACAGGATTAAATCTCAATTTTCCTATGTAAATGATGCTAATTGACAGGCAGATTTGGAGGATTTAAAGGGAGTCCATCAGGGGAGTCCTATTTCTCCCGAGAACACATATAACTATTATGACCTCATTGCTGTACTTTAGCATATTAGATAATGAAACCAAGCGGTGGCCTGTGTTGTGACGAAGACTGTGTGAAATGGAGATAGGTGAGAGGAGGGAGGACCCATGGAGACCTCAGAGGTGTCTAGTACACCGCAGCTACTCGCCTTGTGGTCGGAGCCTGCTGCAAGTTGCATCTTTCCTGGAATCTTTAACACTTCTTGAGGCGGTTTGAGGCTTTTATTCCGGTGGCTCTTGCTTGAGATCACACAGGCAGGTGTAAACCGGGCCCTGAAACGTAGGACCAGGGAGTAGGCGTAAGGCTTTTTATGCGCAAGCCTTCGACCTGGTGCACTGGGGCTAAGAAACCATTTCTAGTGAAGGAAACGGTCATAAGAAGGTCATAAGAATGTCTCAGCGAGTGCTCAACAAACCACTCGCCCAAAGATTAGGAAGGAATGGAAGGTATGGGGTTTATTCAGTTCAGGTGGTAGATACAGGATTAAAGACTGCTGTAAACCGAGAGTGGAAGACACTCTCATCTACAAGAGCAAAAGGTCAAGAGCGATTTTAAAAAGGTGATGACAGATATCAGGGAGAAACAGTTGACCGCGTAAGGTGCTTTGAAATCACGGATGGCCTAGATGGACTAGAGCCCAACTTCATATCAAGAGGTTTGTTGGCTCTGAAGATAGTGGCACATATGATAGGTAAAAGGATTCCAAAATCGAACCATTCCATCTGTTGACGCCGAGAGCAGAACCTTGCCATCCGAGGAGAAGGCAATGGACGTGACCCAGTAACGGTGACCGGTCAGAGGGCCACTCAACGGTTCTCCGGCCTGTACGTCCCACAATCGAACCGTTCTGTCATCTGAGCCAGATACAAGAATCTTACCGTCCGGCGAGAATGCAACAGCCCTGATCCAGTCGCTGTGACCGGTTAGAGGGCCACCCAACGGTGTTCTGGTATGTACATCCCATAATCGGATCGTGCCGTCGCTGGACCCGGATGCTAGAAGCTTGCCATTTGGTGAAAATACAACGGCATTTACCCTGTCCCTATGGGCGGTCAGAGGGTCGCCCAACGGTGCCCGGGTCTGCGAACCCCACAATCGGACCGTCCTGTCAAGCGACCCGGATGCCAGAACCTTGCCATCCGGTGAGAAAGCAATGGACACGACAGGGCCACGGTGGCCGGTCAGTGGGGGCCCCAATGGTGCTCCGGTATGCACATCCCATACTCGAATCGTCTTGTCGTCCGACGCAGATGCCAGAACCTTACCATCCGGCGAAAATACAACAGCCGCAATGGAAGCACTGTGACCGATCAGAGCGTTGCCCAATAAAACCCTGGTCTGCGCATCCCATAATCGAATTGTCTTGTCATCCGAGCCGGATGCTAGTATCTTGCCATCCGGCGAGAACATAACAGAACATATCGAGTCGCTGTGGCCGGTCAGAGGGTTGCCTAAGGGTGTCCCGGTCTGTGCATCCCATAAGCGAACAGTCTTGTCTAGTGACCCAGAGGCCAGCACCGTACCGGCTGGGGAGAGGGCAATGGACAGGACCCAATTACTATGACCAGTCAGAGGATCCCTCAAAGATGCTCTGGTGTGTGCATCCCAGAATTGAACCGTCTTGTCATCTGACCCAGACGCCAGAAACTTGCTATCCGGGGAGAACACAACGCATGTGATCGCGTCAGTGTGACCAGTCAGAGGGTTGCCTAAGGGTGCGCCTGTCTGTGCATCCCATAAACGAGCCGTCTTGTCTTGTGACCCAGAGGCCAGAACTGTGCCGTCTGGGGAGAAAGCAACAGATTTGATCCAGTCGCTGTGACCGGTGAGAGGGTTTCCCAACAGTGTTCCGTTCTGCACATCCCATAATCTAATTGTGCGGTCATCCGACCCAGATGCCAGAACCTTGCCGTCCGGGGAGAATACAACCGACGTGATTGCATCGCTGTGACCGGTCAGGGGGTCACCCGACTGTTCTCCGCTCTGCACATCCCATAATCGAACCGTCTTGTCAAGCGACCCAGAGGCCAGAACCTTGCTGTTTGGCGAAAATGCAATGGATGTGATTGATTTGCTGTGACCAGTCAGAGGATCGCCCAACAGTACTCTGGTTTGTGCATCCCATAATCGGACCGTGCTGTCGAGTGACCCAGATGCCAGAACCTTGCCGTCCGGCGAGAAGGTAACGGACCAAACGGGGCCTTTGTGACCTGTCAGCGCATCACCCAACGATGATCCGGTCCTCACATCCCATACTCGAACCGTCTTGTCAAGCGACCCCGATGCTAGAGTCCTGCCGTCCGGCGAGAACACAACTGACCTGATCGATGTACTATGGCCAATTAGAGGTTCACCCAAAGGTACACCGGTCTGCGCATCCCATAAGCAAATCGTGTCATCATCCGATCCAGATGCCAGAAGCTTGCCATCTGGCGAGAACACAACGGACCAGATCGAGTCGCTGTGACCAATCATGGGGCTAGTTAGCAATGCACCAGTTCGTGCATCCAACAGTCTAACCGATCCATTACCCAACCCAGATGCTATTGAGCTTCCGTCACGCGAAAATGCTACCACAGTAGCAGTCGAGCCAGCTGATGCTGTCCAAATGTTTGCTGACCACTGCCGTTGTCGCCCTCCAAACATAATCCATGCTGTTGCTTGACCGTGATACTTCAGCCACAGCTCTGTCTCCGCAGGGCAGCGAGGAAGGGCTGAAGCATACATATCAATTGCATTGCGTGAGATCGACCCGTAAAAAGCAGTGATGAAACGCTGAGTATCGTTCCATAGAGTCTTGAGAGAATCATCGAATATATCCCGAGGCCATTGCTGTAAGCCATTAACTTAGTGTGTGCGATCCTCTTGACAATAATTTAGTATTTATCTTACCAGAAGCCACTGATGCACTTGTTTTGCCATACGATATGCTTGGGTCATAGCTCCGATCAAACTCATGACTTCGAGCCAGGAGAGGAGTTTTCCGTCGCTAAACAGTTTGAACTTTGCTAGGAGAGTGCTGGCGGCGTCTCCCACTGGCTCTGGCCACTTTATCCCAGCGGTTAAATGAGTAGACCAAGAGCGGCAGCAGTATCGAAGCCCCGATGACACATGATTGTTAACTGCATCTCTGATTTCGGAGTTCGTCGGAGCACCGGGGACTTTGCAAATATTCTGATTTAAGTCAGAACCCATGATTCGCAGACTGACGCCTGCGAGACGTTGGTGGTCTAGAACGGGATTGACAAAATAGTGGTAGTTTTCGCATCGTCCCTGAGCCGTTAAAAGGTCGCGAATCGATGTGTGCATCAGACGCACTGGTTCAGATGGCGATGTGGGGATGTGGAGGAGGGAGTTGAGATCAGCGAGAATGTCGTTCCGTAGGAATTGAACAATGTTTTCTTGACCTGTGAAGAGTTCATGGTCGGCATGCAAAAAGGCGATGATTTCGAGTGTCACGGGATAAGGCGCCACGACAAGGGTTCCCAGCACCCCGGATAGCACACGTCCACGCATCGAGTTCTTCTCCGCCTTAGCAAACGCTCTTGAAAGAATTTGATGGTATAAATCATCCAGTCCTCCCCATGTTGAAGGATGTTGCAGCAGCTCTTGCAGTCGATGTGAGGGTGACCCATCGCCAATGTATGCTACCGCAGTGCGAGCCCATTGGAATAGCCCTTGTGACATCTCTACAATGCCCTTGAAATCGGCCTCCGGCGGCCAGGTTTTGGGGAGACAATAGTCATCTCTGATTTGGGTACACGCGTGTCGGATAAACCGGGCTATATCTTCCGAAACGTGAAGCATTGAATCGAGGTCTTCTGCGTGCCATTTCCTGGGCTCAAGCGCGACCATAAGTGGTGTTTCGGGCCGACATGTAAGGAGAAGCTTGACATTGGAAGGAAGGAAGAAGGAGTGCTGATCAATGAGCCGGACGAACCGAACGGCGTCGGCGACGTTCTTGCATTCGTCGAGGGCATCAACTATGATTACGATTGGATGGGTGTGACCTTGAAGCTTTCCGAGTGACCCGACGAAGAGCGTCCTGAACTGCTGCTCAAGGCGTTCCTTTGCAATGTCTTCGTTTTCCCGAACGCATTCCAGGATGGCATTCCTTACTTCCGGGACCAAGGCTTTGCCGAGTTGTCTGGCGAGAGCGCAGACAAATTGACCGTCCAACGCGTTTTGACCTCGGCGGAAGTGGAAGATCGCACAAGATCCCTTGGAAGCCCAATTGTGAGCAACGGTGGAGGCAATCGTCGATTTTCCCCGCCCCGCCATCCCTCGGATCCAGAGAACGCGGTCTGCAGAGGGAGAGCTGTCTTTGATCCACTCATTGATTCGGGTTAGGATCTCGACTCTTGTCCCAGGAAGGCAGACGACATCCTCAATTGCGTTTCCTGTTGCACCATAATTTCCATCTCCTAATCGGTCTAGAAGACGAGTTCGCTCCGCCCGTACATCTGTATTAGCTGGACCAAATCTGTCAGAAAAGACCCTCTTACCAAAGGGTCCAAATAACTCACAAATTTCGGTGACGAGATCAGCCGTTTTTAGGCCGACGAGTAGCTGTTATCGACCATGATAAGTTAACTGAATCGCAGGGGACAAAGAGGCACGTGCCTGCATTTCTTCGAGGACCGTTTGAACGGTATGCTGGTGGGTCATCAATTCTTCAGCACGGTCACTGGACAAGAATGCTTTTTTGAGACGGCCCGAGGAATTCCAAGTGTTGACTTTCTTTTGAACCCGAGCTAGTTCCCTGAGCAAACTATTAATGTGGCAGTCCTGGTTGTTCTGCAAATCAACTTACTTATGCAAGTCCTCAATATGTGTGGCTACTTCTTCTTCTTTATCGACGTCCAAGTTCCTCTTGAAGTGTTCCAGGTATGAAGACAGCTGTGATGTGTGGGCAGCCAACTCCTTGGAAATGTCTTCATTTTTATCCATCGTCTTTGAGGCCCATGTTAGAGAGCAAATCGATGGAGCAAACATACATAGCTTTACCTCGATCATATTGACAAAGGTCAACCCCACTTTAGCGGCGACTCCGATGAAGCCGCCAACCCCGGGAACCGCCCCAGACACGGCTTCAACGGTCTTGAAAGTCTTCCTGGCCGCAACAAGGACTCCATCGCGAATTGTAATATGCCCTTCTTGGTCTTCCACAAGGCATGGTGATGATTCTTGGTGGGGCACCTGATGACTTTCTGGACGTTCTGAAGCATGAGTCTGCTCAGCGGGCGTCGTTTGACTGGCTCGAGATGGGCTCAATGGCTTGAGAGGGTGATCGACCTCGATGAGCGGTATGGTTGGCTCCGAGTCCGTGTGAAGTTCGGAAAGTCTTTCTGAGTCTTCAACTCGCCACTTGGATGTATGGCCTGTGTCGTGTCAGTTTCCTTCCGAGAAAGACGTGGCAGCCACCTTACCGCTCGCATACGTATTTTTCAAGAGCTGCTGTGAGAATTCGGACTGACATAATTACTTTTGAAACGCCGAAATACTGCCTTTTCACTCACCCGGAGGTTCGCTGAGGCCTTCTCGATGTCGTCCCGACATGCCTGTAAGGAATCGGTGCATCGACCGCGGCGCAGCGAGGAGAGGTTGTATTTGACACCATCTCTGAATCCCCTTTCTTTCCTCCCGTACTTCTCAGAAACTTTTTTCAGGGTTGCATGCACGCCTTCCAGAACACTAGTGGGAACCAGAGTTGGCGTGTGGCTCTGAGTAGCTACGGAAGATTATACGTACTGAATGAACTCCAGAGCAGCATCTGTGATGTGGGTTACGGTCGTGTCCATCGGAATATCGGGTAAGTAGTTGATGGTTTGGAGAAGATTTTGGACCGCCTCGGTTGATTCGGGAGGCCAGGCGGTATCCTGGAATACTGAGGTAGTTAGCGCCCTGCACGACAACGCATAGAGGACAGAATGACATTTAGGAGAGATAATACAGCGGTTCTTGCAAACTTTCGTTTATAGTGGAGCTCTTCGATTGAAGTGTCGACTAAGGGAGCTAGACGATGTTGGTAGGATATCGGTGTTTGATGGCCAATAGAGGATGTCGATCCATCCGCCATGATAACAGCGTATGAGAGGCGAACTTAGTGGAGGAGAGCGAGATGGTGATGATGAGAATATATGGAAGAGAGCCGTGTGGAGATGAAGTCAAGAAGCAGTGTGCCCAACACAGCCATAGCCTTTGTGATGTGAGGGAATTGTACCCTAAAATGGAAACCTACGACAAGCCACGCGACGTGCACTTCACGCAGCATTCTGTCAAATCTATCATGATCATACTAATTTTTGCCGGTACCAGAAGTAGTCAGAATATGGTTACTTGTAATCGAAGAATGAATCCTAGCCTAAGACGACACGCTTTGCTCGGGAGACGGACTGGTAACTTCCGGGGTCACCGTCGCAACCGCCCATAGCCTCCCCCTTCGGCACTGCACAATATTCTCAAAGGTTTCACCCGACATGATCTGCTCTAATTAAGACAAGGGCTTAGGTATTGACGAGGGAGTCGATCGGGGTACTTGCGGAGCATGATCGGTCCGTACATTCTACACACTCGGTAAGGCATCGCAACTCGACAACGAAAACCACTCGCTTGAGATCAAGATATGAAAGCGAAGGAGATAGATCTATGTGATTTCTCAATTGAAGCTAAGAGTGGGAAGAAGGCTCCGACGGAGCCTGCTAAGTCAGCTCGGCGATAGCGCCAGCGTGATGGACTTCCGTTTCGAGTCGGAAGAGGACTGACTCCAGAAAGCACGACGTGCACCGGGAACAAGCGGGGGCTGGCGAGTACGGCAAAGCGGACCCGTAATAGAGGATTATGGTCAAGGGAATCCACTCTTCAGCATTGGGGATCCGGGCAATCGGCCTTCACCGAGTGGCCTTGAGGTTCTTGGGAAATGCACCCTGGTTGGAGATATGCCTATAGCATATAGCTTGGCGCATGCTATCCAGTCATCTTTTAGCGTATCAGATTCGAATCTCTCCATTTTGTCTCTGTCGTACGTCGTGGTGGTATAGCTACGATCAGGTTCCCCACCTCGTCTGGCCCGTGTACTATTCCTCCACTCATTGGAGATTGATCAATGCCTGACTCGAAGTCATGAGCTTGATAGTCAAAGTCGATTATAACCGCCATTCAATGTCTTCGGGTCATGGTCAGTCTGTCCCTTTGCTGAGTGGGCGGAATAGGCCTTTCGGACAGACTCCCGATTTAGCTACTATATCCGATTCCCAACTCCATCCCTCCTCCCACTCCAGTTTACGCGACGAACCCCGCTGAAATGCTGACTCAGTCTATGGAGCGCGGCTACTCCCCGACCACGTTGCTGATCGATATGGTTGGAAGGGATATTCACGGCGTGATTGGGGGTTCGTCTCAAAACGGAGATTACGTTGACCTGTACGGCGTTTGGGCCAAATCGATCCCACTCACGATCTATGATCCTGATATGCGATTCAGAGGATCAAGGAGAGATGATAGGGGTCAGAAAAACACCTATCGGATACTGCCCGGAACGCTTTCGGTCAATACGCCGATTGGGGTGAAAAGAATCCCCCCTCCCTCTGGGGAGATTTTTGAGAATGATTGACTGCTATTTACCGTCCATTCGGTGTTACTTACTGTATTTGTGATATTCCGAAGCAATTTGTGGTGGTGCAAGGCGTATGGAAGGGTCCTGCGCCGAATTGCCGTCAACGCTAATCACTCGGCCGGAAAGGTTGGACAGGACCCTTTTATGCACCCAGTTCCTCGGGACCGGTGGCTCCTGAGGAGGAGAAGCTCTGTACCTGGAATGCGTTGCGTGCCTCTGTCTTTAATTTTACCTTGCCGGGGTATCTTCGCTGGTCATCACGAGAAGCGTGGCAAGAGAGAAAAGATCCTTGTTGTTCCATCGTTTCGGAACACCGGCTGAGAGCTTGCCTTCGTTTATTAATGCTGTTGCCGTGGCCCTGCGCTTATTTTCGGGTCATTTTGGAGGTGATTTGCTTGTAAACTACTGCGAGTAGGGTGCGGAAATGGTGTTCGTACCAGCAAGCATCTCCTCAGTGAGAAAATCCATGGACCTGCCCCTGAAATTCTTCTGAATTGCACTGGTTAAGTGGGATGAGGCTCGTGGTGCACCGTCGATCGCAGCTTCTCCTTCTGGGCCGTCGTCCCCCGTCTCTCCTGTCCTACAGCTGGTACAACATCTTTCAGCAACATGACGAGGGATTCACGGTGATAGTATCATACGTCGTTTGAATTTCGACCGGCGCCGTTTGGGAACTGTGGGACGGTCACTGCACTCGCGGCTTTTAGAGGCAGGTTCCGCCGATTCCAAGGTTTCTTCTCAACTACCACCACCCCGGGAGATCAGAGTAAATTTTCTTAACCCTGACCTCCGGAGTATCGGTACTTCTTGCTTTGTTGCTGCGTGTACAACTCTTAAGCTTTGCTGTCATGAGTTCTACATCCCTGAGTGTTCGCCGCCGGGTTATCGGAACCGCTGCGTTGGGCGTATTCCTATGCATAGTTTTCGTCGTTTCCCAAACCGTAGGTGATTTCCAGCTTCCCTTGGATGTCATGCCCTGATGGGAACTATCTGAGGCTTTGGTGAGTCTCGACTGCTAACTTCCCGCTCCCGTATCAATCCAGACCAAGTCGAAATGGTGGCTGCTCGCCCTGCTCGCTTTCTTTCCCATCTCCATTGCTGCTCTCGCTATCGATCGCTACGTTCGAAGGTCCGAGTTCGTCGACTCGGCCGCTGAGCTACCTCTTCCCGTTGTCGCGATCAGACGCACCCGCGCTCCGGGCACGACGGTGACAGCTCTGCTGAGAGCATGGCACCCCCTCCCTATCCCTTCCGCTCAAGGTCTATACACGATCGCATCTCGCTATACCACCGTCTTTGATCGAACGGTAAGTCCTTGCTCGGACCCTCCAGGACACCGCTTTCGCCCCTCAGTCCAGACCTGACCAACGCCGACCTCTCCAGCTTTCGCGTTCGTATCTCTTCAACAACGTATTCACTCGCCTTGTCGACGTCCGCTTTGCTCCTTCTCCAGAGACCCGCGCCTGGATCGTTACGGTCCTCAACGGTCTCCGCGATAGGGAAGCAGTCGTTCCGACCTTGCAGAGACTGGCGAGCCCTGTACGTATCGTTTTCCTCCGCTTCACTCCTTCAATCGACGCTCACTGATCTTCAACTCGATTTCAGCTTGAACCACGACTAGTACTAGACCGACGTCTCGCTCCGGTCGAACGGCTTGTTATCGATCAACTGCAAGATCTCGTCAGTCCTCCATGCATCCCTTCAGCTTTAGGAGAGCACCCTCAAGCCAAAGCATCATCGACCGAAACCCTTTCAACGTCTCGGGCGACATCGCCGGCCAACACCACCTCTCTCGACACGAAGAGATCCGCGGCTCTGGCCTCTACTATCCCCTCAATTGTTCTGACGCCCGCAGGCCAAACGACGTCCGAAGTTCTCTTTGACCTCACCTCCGGCTACGTCGATGACAAGACGAAGGGCCTCGAACCAGCTCGGAACCCCAGTGACACTGGTCACTCCACAGTCTCTTTCGCCTCTTCGGTGAGCGGCAGGGTCCCCTACACCAGCTCCTTAGACATCTCAAGGTAAGGTTCACCATTTCGGCGGAGTGTCGAAGGGACTAACCGAAGCGCCTTTCTCCCTTGCCGTCGTCGGTTTACAGCGTCCCATTTCCTTCTCTTACCGGTCCGGCCGAAGACGATGAACGAACAATCGCCAACGCCGGCTCGCTAGTCCCGAAACTAGATGTCAAGAACGCCTTGGGTATTGTTCTGTCTGATCCAGCAGGCGGGATAGTTTCAGGTCTTAGTTTACTTGGTCGAGCGAAGTCAGTACCCGCCTTCATGTTCTTCGCTGCGTTGCGGTGACTCAGACTCAAGGACCAACTGAACCATATCTCTTTCCTTCTCCTCCCACTTTAGTTGTGCTCTGGACGCAGTCTCGGTGCCGTTCAAACGCTCGAGAAAGGTCGCACTAAAGGGGCCTAACACCATCAACTGCGCCGAATGGAGAAGAAATTCTCTTGACGATGTCGCCGCGGCCGTTGCTCGTGAGGGAGATACCATCACCCTTCCTCAGCTCATGGATACCCCTATCTCTACTCCGGTTCTATCTTCGGACGACGGAAAACTATCCAGCACAACCTCGAGCTGGCCCACCCCGACTCCATCAACACCACCCACCTCGATCGATCTACAGCCGGACCATCAATGTGGAGCTGGTACTCCCAATTGCACCCTCGACTCTAAGCTACAGTCTCCGAACGACGCACAGGTGCTGGACACCGAAGCTACTGTTCGAGAGGCTCCCGAGGGCAAGGTTGAAGAGACGGTTGCATGGTGGAGGCAAGACGTTCCATCCAAGGACGTCCAGAGTTCAAGGCGCAGTCGACATCGCCGAAGAAGATTTGGGCACGACGCTTTGAAGAGCCCGGCGGATGAGGACTTGAAGTGGGCCAAGACGGAGGGGAAGAAGCCAGTGGGCGGGAGGAGGCCGTTGATGGTCCCGAAGCCTGCGTCCCCGACTACTCTCATCGCTTCGGATGCCGTGGATGATGAACGGGGAGAAGGTGGCTTTGAAGAAGAGGAACTACAAAAGGCTATCCTGATGTCAATGGGCCTAGTGCCCGAAGATGGCGAAGCGGACGCCGAAGCCAGCCTGACCTCCAAGCAATTCGATGGCCAGCTTGTCGGGGTGCCTCTCGAGCCACCACCTCCTTACAGCCCCTCGGAGTCCCAAGTTTATGTGGATAAAGGAGGTTTCCCAGTTAGCGACTTGGAGAAGGCGTTGCAGGAGTCGATGTCCGTAGTCCAGGTGGGTTCATCCATTTCAGACGTGGGCGCAAGTGACGATGGCAGCTGACCAATCTGGCCCATTCTGCAGACCACCGTTCCAACCATGGGTGAGGAGGACGACTTGGACAAGGACGGGTTTTCGAAGAGTCAGCAGCAGCAGGCGAGGGAGGCTTCCAGGGGGGCAATAGCGATGCCGTTTTATGGGGCGACCACGAGCCACGCTCTCCAACCTCTGTCCGAAGAGGAATGGGCTTTGCTGGAGGAGTTTGAAGCCACGTCTTCAAACTAGTCGGAGGGTTCACCGCCTCGCTGATGGGCATCGGAACGGAGGTCGTGCAAAGCTGGGCTCTACCACCCCCGTTGACGCTTGATGCTGCACCGGCTAAGATCAAGAGGTCCTCCCGGACCAAAAAAGCTTTTGAAAAGGATCCTGAAGCGTTTCAAAAGCACGTTTCAACTGAAGAATCGGTCTCAGCGTCGCCAGAGTTTCTTGAATGAAGGGCTGTCGACTAGATGTTGAAGGAATTGTTTTGTCTGCTCTGTTTCGGTTTCGGTTTCAGTTTCGGTTTCTGGGTATTTTCCTGTTTCTCTCTGTTTCTCCGTGCCTCTGTGTCTGTGTCTGTGTCTGCGTCTGCGTCTGCGTCTCTCTTCCTTCTTTTTATTTATATTTCTGTCGGGTCACGCCCCCCTTGTATTAATTTACTATTTATTTTCCACCTTCCCCTGCGACGTGAGCAGATACAAGTTCGGATAGCTCAGCCAACAAACTTGTAGACTGAGGCTCAGCTGACTCTGCTATTGCTTTGGCTAAGCATGACGCTGGCAATGCGACCCGATTCGGACGGTATCTCCGGTTCTCAAAATAACCAACGCCAGCGATCCCCCTCCACCCGAGTTTACACGACATATCCCAACAAAAGGCTGATTCACTCTATAAAAAGACTCTACGGCTTAACCGCCTTGCTTATTGGCATGGCGGGGAAACGATATTGGCGACCTCGATTTGATGTTCTTCACGAAATGAAGATTACCTTGACCCTCGTGAGGTTTGGACCAACTCGATCTCATTCTCGATCTCTGACCTCGAGACTCAACTGTGATGGCCACTGGAAGGAAAAGACACTATTCATATTACAGTAATCGGGTATTGGTTGGAACGCTTTAGCCCAAGTCGGGTGTTCGTCTGCAAAGATTTCCCCCATCCCTGAGTATTCTTAATACGTAATGGTCGACTGCCACCTAGTAATGTGGTGTTATATTACTTCAGTGGCGAGATGCCTAAGTCGTTCGCAGTGACTCAAGGAAGACGGAAGGGTCCTAACCCGAATTCCTGTAGACGCCAGGCTCCCGGCAGGAAAGGTTGGGAAGGATTTTTTATGCACTCAACCCCTCGGGGACGACAAAGTTATGGTGATTGGACTTTCAGATGTCTTTCACGTAATATTCTAATTCCTGCCTTTCCGGGTTATGTCCGACATACGGGAGGCTGTGTAACCAGCCCCGATCAGCACCGTCGGATAGATCGATTACCGGTAACATGAAAGGTGCTATCTTATCAAAACCTTATGGGCCTAGTGTCGGACTCTAGTTAAATCGGCTCGAAGAAGATTTCCTAGACGTCATCGCACCATCAATAGACTGTTCATTGAACTTTGGCTCTGCGACAACGATGGCACTCACCGCAGGGGAGGTCAAGTGAGTGGTCTTCTCTGAGAACCAAACATAAGGGTGGCTCCACCTCGGATATCGCGCCTCTTTAGGATGCCTATGAATGAATGAATTCCTTCGGGAGGACATACATGATTTGCACTTCACCTTGTTCTGTTGTCGCAGATAGAGTCAATAGTCCATCACTACGTCCACCCTTGCTCGAAATGTCCCAAATATTTGTGGAAAGATTTCCAAAAAGCCCGGATATGGAGGTTAAATTTGTGTGGGAGTTCACAGCACAGAACCCTAGGAAGCTGAGAAGGGATCAAGGGAATGGTCTTGACGAAAGTAGGGGGACTCACTTGTCCCTGTGGGACGCCGGGGTGGAGCTATTACAATACCACTTAAGTCCAAGCAAGTCGTACCCTGGTATTTGTGACTGAAAATTGCATTAGGAATTCTGAATAGAGAAGGTAGCTGCTCACCGCTTACCCCGGGAATGGACAACATTGATGGAGCGTCAGAGCCAGTACTCCACTCCAATTCCAAAGCATCTGCTAGAGAGTTCGTAGTGCGTAGTCGATTGTCGGATGGCAAGAGCTTTGATAGATAGTGAGGGGTCGAGGGATTGCTGTTCGAGAGCCGTATCCGACCTCGGCGAACCACTTTGGGGGTCGGAGCAAGGGACGCTGCTGCAGGGGGACTTGGGACTAAACTAGTTGAGTAAGAATAAAAATAAGTACCAAGCTCTTCGTCAGGGATGATCCTTACTTTGGTGCTGGGCCGGTCGTGCCACCTCGTGGATACTGAAGTAGGAGGGCCTTTTGCAGCTTCTTCCAGTCCCCTTGCGTAGTTAGATCAAGTTGTGCGTACCACCGCAGCGCCTCTCCAGCCAAACACGATTCTGCGTACGCGATGATCCACTCGTTATCCGTTCGCTTCCCCTCCTCAACAGCTTTATCATATACCGCACGAACGAAATCCTCCGCCTCCTCTCCACTTCCCCCACAAAACCTCGACCCGTATTTCGAAATCATTGCTTGCCGAAGCAGTTTCCAACTTCCCTGAACCTCTTCGTCGAGCGCGCTCCACCACACGAGCGCATTATTCGCCATGCAGCTTGCCGCTAAATCTGCTATCCACTGGTCGTCTCGCTGTTTTCCTTGCGCAAAGGCGAGCTTAAGGAGTGAGGCAATGAAGGTATTGCACTCGGTCGCATCTCGGCCTCGAAACTGCAACTGGTCGGAATCTGTTTGACACGATAAGGTCCAACGGCAAGGTCAGGCTACGGCTAAGTCAGGTAGTCCATCAGACAAACCTTTCCCATCCATGAGCGCTTTACGTGAAGACTACGATGTGACAGCGATATTTCTTGATCAAACGACTCCAGTGCCCAATAGGCGAGCGACGGGAGATGGGGGAGTCAGGCGTCTTGGGCGCGTGGACACCGACCGGATCTCACTTCGGCTCGCACGCGTTGCCCGGTTCAGAAAATGCGTAAGTAAACCCGCGTAATCGGGTTCATTACTTGCAGAGGTGCTCGGCATGGGCATGACATTGATCGTCAGATCTCCTTCTTATAAATTCTGAGTATAGTAGCGGGTACCTACTAGCTTAATGTAAGTATTATTGAGTGTGCGTTAATAGATATACTTTTGCATTCTAATTTGCTCCCTAGGTGCGACATTTGGCTTATTCTATTGAGAAACCCCCCTTCCAATAGACCCTGTAATGTTGAACCAGCACTGCCGACAGATTATGTAACGTAATATAATATTTCTACTCTGGCTTCCTCCGAAAATGTGGACCGTGTTGTTGGAGGCCCGCTGGTTCTGCTGCCATGACTTATCGAGCTCCAAGCAGGCTCGGTCACACGTCATGGGTGGCGATGAGCCTGAGAACCTACGGCCGAAATGTGTCAGAGCCGCCGCCCCTGCCTACCGCCACCTCTGCCACAGAGTGAGCCCGATGAGCCATGTCGCTCTGAAGTTGTACGTTCAGGGTCGCTACGTAACACCACCTCTGGCTCATGACTCGTTTGCTGTGTGAGCTGTATCACTCTAATGTTTCTTCCTTATTTGTATCCTTTGTCTTATTCGATCGACGGACTGGACGCTCCTGAGCTGTCGCACACCAAAGCATCACCTCTGCTCCATTTAGCAAGTTTTAAATTATATACTATTTCTTGAGATTAACCCTTCCGATAGACGGGGCAGTTCCGATAGGCAGGGTTTCTTGGGGGGTTTCTCCGAAAAGGGGGTTTCTCAATAGAATAAACCGCGACATTTGGCACCCTGTAAAACTTTGCCCCGGACCGGACTTTTGTGCTGGGTGCCAAACCCACGGGTGATCCTTATACAAATCACTGGTTTCCCTTATGCAAAAGTCCCGGTTTTTTGGAGCAAAGCGCGCGGTGGTGGGGACGCAGTGAAGGGTACCGGTTCACCCCCGGCTATCAGGTCGAACGGAAGCCAGACCCGAGCGGCTACCTGGAGGTCCTTCGTTCTACTCATATACTCGGCTTGTTGAATGTACCTTTTTTGCATGTGAATAGCGAGTGTTGAATATGTTTTGTCTCCACTACCTGGTCCACGCTTGTTCGGAGTGGCAGCGAAATCCTTACTTAAGGCAATGGTGTGCATTACGGTTGGACCTTACGATGGCGGTTGAATCCTCATTCCTAATGCGCGAGCGAAGCGGGACGTGTCTTTGGCGACGGATACATCTCTTTCGACATCCTCCATTGCTACTTTTGTGCCGGATTCTCAGGGCACTCGGAAAGGCAGGAGCTGGCTGATTGATAGAATGTTTTCCAGAATCTCAATGTTCGCCTAATCGCGAAGACTCGGGTATAAATGTCGGATTCCTCTTAACTTTATCTACGGTTGAACATTATGGTGAAACCCCATGATTGTAACAGTGCCCCGAGCCAGCACAGTCGGATAGATCAATCAACCCGAACATCGAGAGTCCTGCCATATTCTGAAACATGTCTGGCTTCTTGTCGGACTCTAAATCGGCTCGACGAAGAATTCCTAGAGATCCTCGCACCATTAGTGGACTTTTCATTGGACTTCGGGCTCTCCGACAACGATGGCACTCACCGCAGAGAAGTTCGAGTAAGTGGTCTTCTCTGAGAACCAAACGAGAGGGTGGTTCCACCTTGGGTATCGTGTTTCTTTGGGATGTCAATGTGTTAATAAAATCCGTCGCAATATCATACACGATTCGCACTTCACCTTCTTCCGTCTTTGCTGACAGGGTTAGTCGTCCGTCACTACGTCCACCGTTGGTAGAAATTTCCCAGATATTTGTGAATAGATTTCCAGAGAATCCGGATATGGAGGTTGAATGTGTCTGGGAGTTCACAGCACAGAACCCTAAATAGCTAGGGAGGGATCAAAAGAATGGCCCCGACGAAAGCGGGAGGGACGGACTTGTTCGGATCCGACGCTGGCTTTGAGTTATCCAAATACCACTTAAGTCCGAGCAAGTCGTACCCCGGTACTTGTGACTATAAGGGCCATTACTAAGTCCGAATAAAAAAGATAGCGGGTTACAGCTTACCCTGGGAATGGACAACGTTGACAGAGCTTCTGAGCCAGTGCTCCACTCAAATTCTAATGCATCTGCAAGAACCTTCGTAGTGCATATCCTATTATTGAGTTGCAATAACCTTGATAAATAGTAAGGGGTGTGGTGACCGTGTCTCGAAACGCGTATCCGGCCACGGCGAGTCACTGTGGGGGTCGGGGCAGGCGATGCTGCAGGGGGATTTGGGACTAAACTGGTTTAGAATGAGAGTGATAATAGTAAGTATCGAGATTCTCCTCAGGTACAATGCTCACTTTAGCGCTGGGCCAGCGGTGCCCTCTCGCGGATACTGAGCTAGGAGGGCCTGTTGCAGCTTCTTCCAGTTCTCTTGGGTATCCGAATCAAGCTGTGCGTACCACCGCAATGCGTCTCCAGTCAGGCAGGATTCTGCGTACGCGACGATCCACTCGTTATCCTTTCGCTTCCCCTCGTTGATGGCTTTGTCAGATACCGCACGAATGAAATCCTCCGCTTCCTCTCCACTTCCCCCAGAGAACCTCGACCCGTATTTCGAAAGTATTGCTTGCTTAAGCAGTTTCCAACTTCCCTGAACCTCTTCGTCGAGCGTATTCCACCACAGGAACGCATTATCCACCATGCAGCTTGCCGCTAAATCCGCTATCCACTCGTCGTCTCGCTGTTTCCCTTGCGCATAGGCGAGTTTAATGAGTTCTGCAAAGAAATTCTTGCACTCGGCCGCATCTTGGCCCCGAAACTGCAGCTGGTCGGAATCTGTTTTGCAAGATAAAGGTCACAAGATCGCGCTACAGCCAAGTCAGGGAGCCCGTCGGACAAACCTTTGATACCCATGAGCACTTCAATTGAGGATTAGGTTGCGACGACAATGGTTCTTGAACTAAACTAAACCACACATGTGCTGAATCGAGCACCGACAGTCGATGAGTCAGGGTTGGTCGGCGTGTGCGACGCCCTCTCGGCCGGATCTCACTTCGGCGAACGCGAATTGCACAGTTCAGAAAATGCATAAGTACACCTGTGCAATCGCTTTCCGGTACTTGTAGAAGTGTTCGGCGTGGGTATGACATTAATTACGCAGATAGGAATGGCAAACATTCATCTATCGGACACTGGGACACGTGACATCTGCATCCGAAACTATGACATCTCATTGCCTTATGGTCAATACCCATCCCAGAACTCTCGCTAATTATTTATTGAAAATATACGATCACTTCTGATCTCGCAACAACAGCTGCAAGATCCTCACGCACGGGCAAACCGAATTGGCATCTGCTCTGTCCGTTGCCCAAACTTGCCCACCTCAGAAGGGCTTGCAACACCCAGGATATCCTTACCTTGATCTTTATGCCAGTTTCCGAGCTCAGCGCACCCTTAAGTCTCATAAACTTTCTACTTTTTCGTGTTTTCTATGAGATCTCCCCGCCCGCTCGGTAAGGCAGCACAAATCAACAAAAAAAAACCCAGGGTCGTGGATTTGGTAGCCGAAGCCGACGGTTGTAAATGGGTAGAGATCTTTAAGCCTCTTCAGGTCATCGTTAGCTTCTCCTTGGCTTAATTAGTGGGCTAAATGTGATCGATCGGAGATGCCTCCGGACAGGGTCCTGATTTAGACGGTATCTCCAATTCCAAAACAACCAGCTCCAACCATCCCTGTCGAGCCCACTCCGCTCGATACGATGAATCCCGACTAAAACCTAGTCCAGTCTACGGGAGGGTACGACTACTACTCGCCGACTGTACCACTTGTCGAAAGGGATATCGACGGCTCGAGCCGAATTCGGGTTCGTCTCAAAAAGAGATGACGTTTACCCCCATGTGGAATTGAACAAATTGATCTCACTCTCACTCTTTGACCTCGAGACTCAACTTTGATGACTTCGTGGAGGGAATGGAGAACGGCACATAATAACTGGATGCTTGGCGGCTGGAACGCCGCAACTCGAGTCGGCGGTTGATGCGAAAACTATGGTCTCCCACCCCTAGGAGTATTTTCAATATCTATATACCAATACCGCAAATTTATCGTTTTCTGGCGCCATCCCACTTTGTTGGAGATATGTCGAGGCGGTTTGTGGTGGCTCGAGGAATATGGAAGGGTCCTGGCCAGAATTCCTGCCGACGCGAGTACCCCGAACATCAAGAGTCCTGCCATATGATGAAACACTATTGGCTTGGCTCCGGACTCTAAATTGGCTCGATGAAGAATTCCTAGAGGTCCTCGCACCATAAATACACGGTCCATTGAGCGTTGGCTCTGCGACAACGATGGCACTCACCGCAGGGCAGTTCAACCAAGTGGTCTGCTCTGAAAACCAAACGTGGGGGTGGTTCCACCTTGGATAACGTGTTTCTTTAGGATGCCAATGAATTAGTAAAATCCGTCGCCATGTAATACATGATTCACACTTCACCATTTTCCGTCTTTGCGGACAGAGCCAACATTCCGTCACCACGTCCACCGCCGGGAGAAATTTCCCAAATATTTGTGCATAGAGTTCCAGAATACCCTAATATTGATGTTGAATTTGTCTGGGAGTTCACAGCACAGAACCCTAAAGAGCTGAGAAGGGATCAAGGGATTGGTCTTGATGGAAGTAGGAGGGACTTACTTGTCCCTGTGCGACGCCGGCTTGGAGTGATCCAAATACCACTTAAGTCCAAGCAAGTCGTACCCCGCCATTTGTGACTAAAGGTTCCATTAAGAATTCTGAATAGAGAAGGCAGCTGCTCACACCTTACCCCGGGAATGGAAAACGTTGACAGACCGTCAGAGCCTGTACTCCACTCCAATTCCAAAGCATCTGCAGGAGAAATCGTAGTGCGTATCCTATTATCGGATTTCAATAGCCTTGATAGATAGTAAGGGGTCGAGTGACTGTCATTCGAAACGCGTATCCGACCCCGGCGAGTCGCGTTGGGAGTCGGGGCAAGCGATACTGCGGCCGGGGGAGTTGGGACTAAACTAGTTTAAAATAAGAATAACAATAAGTTGCAGGATTATCCTCAGGTGCAATCCTCACTTTAACGCTGGGCCAGCGGTGCCCTCTCGCGGATACTGAGCTAGGAAGGCCTTTTGCAGCTTCTTCCAGTTCTCTTGCGTGTCCGAGTCAAGTTGTGCAAACCACCGCAGCGCCTCTCCAGCCAAACAAGACTCTGCGTACGCGACGATCCACTCGTTATCCTTTCGCTTCCCCTCGTCCATGGCTTTGTCCGATACCGCACGAATGAAATTCTCCGCTTTCTCTCCACTTCCCCCAGAAAACCTCGACCCGTATTTCGTAAGTATTGCTTGCTTAAGCAGTTTCCAGCTTCTCTGAACGTCTTCGTCGAGCGTATTCCACCACAGGAGCGCATTATCCACCATGCAGCCTGCCGCTAAATCTGCTATCCACTCGTCGTCTCGCTGTTTCCCTTGTAAAAAGGCGAGTTTAATGAGTTCGGAAATGAAGTTCTTGCACTCAGCCACATCTTGGCCTCGAAACTGCACCTTGTTACAATCTGTTTTGCAAGATAAAGGTCAGGAGATCGCGCTACGGCCAAATCACGGAGCCCATCAGACAAACCTTTCATACCCATGAGCACTTCACTTGAGGACTAGGATGCGACGACAATGGTTCTTGGACTAAACCACACTTGTGCTGGATCGAGCACCGACAGTAGATGAGTCAGGGGTGTTCGGCGTGTACGCCTTCGGTCGGATCTCACTTCGGCGACCGTGCGACTTGCACGGTTCAGAAAATGCTCAAGTACACATGTGCAATCCCGTTCCGGTACTAGCAGAGGTTTTCGGCTTGGGTATAACATTAATTGTGCAGATAGGAATAGCAAACATTCATGATATCTATCGGACCCCGGGACACGTGACGTCTGCATCCTTTCCGCAGACCCAAGCTGTCCTCTCAACTGCCACCACCCCGGGAGTTCAGATGAAAGTTTTCTTTTTGAACCTAACATCCGGAGTAACGGTAATTCTTGCCTGCCCGAGCATAACACTCTTGAGACGCTGTGATGAGCTTCGCTTCCTTGGGTATTTGCTCTTGCGCTTTAATTTCCGCTTTGACCTCCGTCCCTCAAGCTTCATCCTGTGTGTTACGGTTGGACCTTCCGTCCTACCCCGATGGCGGTTGCATCCTCTGCGCTTCTTGCTTAATGCGGCAGCGAAGCGAGACGTGTCTTTGGCCATGTCTATATCTCTTCTGCAGTGACATCCTTAATTGCAACTTATCCGTCGGAGTTTCAGGGCACTCGGAAACGTAAGAGCTGGCTGATTGAGAAAATAATATCCCGAATTCCGATGCTCGCCCGATCGTGGGGACTTGGGTGGAAACGGCGAATTCCTCTTTAACTCTATATACGGTTGAACAGTACGTCGAACCCCATGGTTGTAGAGTCAAATGCCCTTAGATAGTACAGTCAGACAGTTTAGTTATCCTGAGCGTCAAGGGTCCTTCCATCTTATTTGAGCCATTATCGGCTTTGCTTCCGAATCTAAATTGGCTCGAAGAAGAGTTCCTACGGGTCGTCGAAGCATTAATAGACTGTTCATTGAACGTTGGCAGCGGGACCACGCATGACACTCACCGCAGGGTAGTTCAAATGAGTGGTCTTCTCCGAGAACCAAACGTAGAGGTTGTTCCACCTTGGATATCGTGTTTCTTTAGAATGCCACCGAATTAATAAATTTCGTCGCAAGGTTATTCATAATTCGCGCTTCACCTTCTTCGGTCTTCGTGGACAGAGTCAATAGCCCATCACTACGTTCACCCTGGCTCGAAATGTCCCAAATATTTGTGTATAGATGTCCAGAATACCCGGATATAGAGGTTAAATTTGTCTGGGAGTTCACAGCACAGAGCCCTAAAAGGCTAAGGAAGGATCAAAAGAATGGCCCTGACGAAAGCGGGACGGACGGACTTGTTTGGATCCGACGCCGGCTTAGAGATATCCAAACGCCATTTAAGTCCGAGCAAGTCATACCCCGGTATTTGTGACTAGAGAGGCCATTAAAAATCGGGATAGAAAAGGTAGCGGGTAACAGCTTACCTTGGGAATGGACAACGTTGACGGACCGTCTGAGCCAGTACTCCACTCAAATTCTAATGCATCTGCAAGAACGTTCGTAGTGCATATCCTATTATTGGATAGCAATACCCTTGATAGATAGTGAGGGGTCGAGCAACTGTGAATCGAAACGCGTATCCGACCACGGCGGGTCACTTTGAAGGTCGGGGCAGGCGATGCTGCCGCGGGGGGAGTTGGGACTATACTGGTTTAGAATGAAATTAATAGTAAGTATCGAGATTCTCTTCAGGTACAATGCTCACTTTAGCGCTGAGCCAGCGGTGCCATCTCGCGGATACTGAGCTAGGAGTGCCTTTTGCAGCTTCTTCCAGTTCTCTTGCGTGTCCGAGTCAAGTTGTACGTACCACCGCAGCGCCTCTCCAGCCAAGCAAGACTCTGCGTATGTGACGATCCACTTGTTATCCTCTCGCTTCCCCTCATCCATGGCTTTATCAGATACCGCACGAATGAACTTCTCCGCCTCCTCTCCACTCCCCCCGCAAAACCTCGAACCGTATTTCGCAATTATTGCTTGCTTAAGCAGTTTCCAACTTCCTTGAACCTCTTCGTCGAGCGTACTCCACCACAGGAAAGCATCATCCACCATGCAGGCTGCCGCTGAATCTGCTATCCACTGGTCGTCTCGCTGTTTCCCTTGCGCAAAGGCGAGCTTAAGGAGTGACTGAATGAAGATCTTGCACTCGGTCGCATCTTGACCTCGAAACTGCAGTTGGTCAGACTCTGTTTTGCAAGGTGAAGGTCACAAGATCGGGCTACCGCCAAGTCAAGCAGCCCATCGAACGAACCTTTCCCATCCATGAGCGGTTCAAGTGAGGGCTACGATGCGACGAAAAGGGTTCTTGAACCAAACTACCCCTATGCTGAATCGAGCACCGACAGTAGATGGGGGAGTCAGGCGTGTTCAGCGGATACGACGCCTTCGGCCGGATCTCACTTCGGCGAGCACGAAGAGAAAATGCGTAAGTCAACCCGCGCAGTCGCATTCTTGTACTCGCAGAGGTGTCTGGCATGGGTATGACATCAATTGTGCAGATAGGAATAAGCAAATATATCATGCATATCTATCGGACACCGGGACACCACGGTACAGAGACTTTGGCTTCTTCTTATTACCTTATGGTCAATTTCCATCCCACATCTATCATGTTACATCTTTCACTGATTATCTACTGGGAATATCCGACCACTCATGACCTGCTAACGACCCGCTGCAACATCCTCGCGCTCTGCAAATGCAAATTGGCATCTGCTCTGTCCGTCGCCCAAACTTCCGAGTCTCTGCACGGCTTGCAAGAGACAGGATGTCCCTTACTTGCTCCCTATTCCAGTCTCCAAATTCAGCGCAGTCTTAAGCCTCCTAAAGTTCCTACTTTTACGCGTCACTCCTAAGGTTTCTCCGCGCGGTCGGTGCAGTGTCGAAGATCAGTAAAGAATACACAACGTCGTGGACTCAGCAGCCGCCGCGAATGGTAATCGGGTAGGGGCAATGCAAGTGCTCGTTCAATCTCTTCAGGTCATGTTGGTTTCTCCTTGGCTCAAGTGAACTAAATGTGGTTGGAGATGCCTCCGAACAGGGTCCTGATTTGGAGCGTATCTCCGATTCCGGCCCGAGATAGCCAACTGCAACCATCCCGCTCCCCACCCCGATTGACAAGCTGGATCCCGACGAAAACCCAGTTCAGTCTACCGAAGAGCACTACTCCTTGACCGCATCACTTGTTGATCTGATTCGAACAGAATATTGATGGCTCGACTTGGATTGGGCGTTCGGCTCAAAAAAAAAAAAGATGAGGTCTATCCTCGTGGAATTTGGACCAAATTGATCTCACTCTCACTCTCTGACCCCGAAAGTCGACTCTGCTGACTAACGGGAGGGAACGGATAATGGCACGTATCGAATACTTGCCGGAACGCTGAGCTCGAGTCGGCAGTTGGTGCGAAAAAAATTATTGTCCGCCGCCGGTCTCCGAGTATTTTTATTAACCATTCGGCAGATTTTATCTGTTTTTTGGCACTATCCTACTGTACTGGCGATATCTCGAGTCCCTTTGCTGTAGTTCAAGGAATCCAGAAGGGTCCTGAGCGGAATCCCTAATTACCAGAAAGGTTGGGAGGACCCTTTTATGCAGCCAAGCCCTTACCGATGGCACATTCCCGGTGATTATGTTTGAACTGCCTTGCACATACTAATTTCTGCCTTTCTGGGTCATATCCGAAATCCGGAGGAGCGGAAACGCCCACATCATTAACTTCCACCACTTCGAAACACCAGCTGGGATTTTTTCTTCGTTACATACTGTACCCGCAATATTTCCCGCTCCTCGCGAGGGGCTTTGCTAGTAGCTATAGTTTGCAAAGGAGGAACATTACCACCACCCCGCGAGTTCAGAGTAAATTGTTTTTAACCCTGACATCCGGAGTAACGGAACTTCTTGCCTGCTGAGCATCTTGGCTTCCCTGAGTGCACGCCACCGGGTTGTTATAACCTGGCTCAGATCTGCTTCCTATTCACCCTGACCTCCTCTTCCAAAGCGTACGTAAGTTTTTCGAGCATTTTATCAGATTCTTTCCCCTGGCGGGAATCTTCTGGGGCCTCGGTGAGTGTCGGCGGCTAACTTCTCGTTTTACGTACCAATCCAGACCAAGCCCGAAGACTTGTTGCAAACCTGCTCGCTCGCTCTGCTCTCGCTCGTTCCCATTCCCACTGTTGCATCCTCTATCGAGAGCTATGTCCTCAGGTCCGCATTCGTCAGCCTGAGTACTGAGTTCATGTCGCCTCGCCCCGTCGCCGCCCTCTACCGGACTGACGCTTCAACTGCGAAGGTGAGAAGCTTCTTGAGAGCATGCGAGTTTCTCGCTATTCACTCCGCACACGCTCTGCTCTCAGCTCTCCGAGTGACGCTATACTGTTTTGGCACCTTCTCTGCGAATCGGTAAGCCTTAGGACTTTCGCTCCACTCAGTCCGACGCTGACCAACGCCGACCTTGGTTAGCTTGCTTTTATCTCTCCTCTTATCTATGCAAGAGATGGGCTTGCCGACTCTTACCCTGCTACTTTCGCTGAGCCACGGACTTGGACCGTCAAGGTATTCAAGAATCTCCCGGAGGTGGCGGAGGTCGTTACATACATCGTAAGACAACCAGTCATGTGCGTTCCGTGCCATTAGCCCTATTCGTTTGGACTGACCTGCCTCTCCTTTGCCCTCCACTCGCATCCAGCCTGAATCAGCACCTCCTGTTCCGGACCACCTTGTCACATTGGTCGAACCATTCGCTATCCGCCAATCGTCAGACCTGGTCGACCTTCCGTCCCTCTCTCACACCCGGGATGTATACCTCATGCTGGAGCGGCATCAACGGTAACACGACCAACGTCTCCATGGCCTACTACCAACACTCCCACCTCTCCTTCAGGAACGAACGTACCCACCGCTCTACTATATATCCTTTCCTCCGTCAGCTCGACGTCTCCAAGTCAAACACCTTCCAAGATCAACCTTGCGCAAAGTTGGAGCATACCGATGAGAAGGCTTCAGCGCCTGCTTCTACCATCGTTCGGCCGTCGCTCCAGTTGCTGCAGTAGCCAAAAAGTTACTTCATACTAGCTCGCTTATTATTTCATGGTGAGATCCTCCGTTCTGGAGAAGCGTTGACGAGACTGACTGGGCGACTTTGGCTCTTTCGCCATTCTCAATTCACAGCGTACCCTTCCCTTCACTCCCCAGCCCACTCGAAGACAATCAACAAACAACTGAAGCCGTCGCCCCGGCTGTCTCGGAGCCAAGTGTAACTGATGAAAATAGTGCCACCCCGCCGACCTCAATCGACCTCCAGCAGCATCACTAATGGGCGATTGGCACTCCCACTTCCGTTTCCTGCTCTGAGTTTGAGCCTTCGAGTGACACGTCGGCGCAGGACGCCGAACCTTCTGCTCAAGAGGCTGAAGCGACTGGGTCTTGGGACGATGTTCGCGTCCAGTATCTTTCCATTTCGAACCGGGATCAATTTAGTCGAAGGAAGGTCAGATATAACGCACCGAGGAGCAATACGGATGAGGATTGCCGGTGGGCCAAGATGGGGGGGAAGAAGCCAATGGGAGGCAGAACGCCGAACCCGTCGCCGCCGACCAGTTCCGCCGCTTCGGAGGCTGTGGGTGATGAGGGGGGCGAACGTGGATTTGCCGAAGAAGACGTACAGGTTGACCCCGGGTCAACATAGTCTGGGGCTGGTTCGAAGCAATGGACTCGGAGCGAACTGTTACTTTCTTGATCAGGGAGGCCCGTAAGTGGTAATATCTCCATACGCAAGTGGCGGCTCCGTATGGCTCAACGGAAGGCCAGCCGGAGCCGCCTCTGTGAGGTCGTTCGTTCGATTCACGGGTTGTCATGTCTGTTATAATTGCATGTATTAAATCTAGCTCCGTGTATATAGCTGCTGCGTAATATATTTTTGCTTGTAATTGAAGCGGGACCATTTTCTCAGGAACCGAAGCTGTCGTAGCGGTAGCTCTGTCGGGAACGGATTTGAATAACGAGACAAGGAGTGATCGCGCCAAGGATTTCTCCCCTCGCATACTCGACCCAACCATATTTGATGAAACGTTCGTGGGGTACTCCCAAGAGTAAGCCTTTGACCCCTGAGGGAGTGAAGCAAATCATTGATGGGAGCCCTTGGGCCGGTAATGTTTCCGCATTCGATCAGAAGTCTCAGTATCTTGCGATACAGCCAGTCGGAGACACCGGTCAGAGGTCTTTCGTTCGATTCTCGTCATGGCACTTTGGCGTGTGTGAGGTAGAGGCGTCGGTCTCACGCCCCACCGTTCGACGGGTTCTACGCCACCTTCGTTTCCATCGGCTAGCTGAGAATCAATAATGCTACGTCTATGATAGACGAATATTCAGCAATATTTTACTGTGACGTGACTACTAACTGACTACATTATGATTCTAGGTCCCCCGCCTAATACAGGCCATCGCGTTCACCCCTTGCTATCGGGTCGAAGGGAAGCCAGACCGGAGCGTCTACCTGGAGGTCCTTCGTTCAACTCACATATTCGGCTTCTTGGATGTACCTTTTTGCATGTGGATAGCCAGTGTTGAGTATATTTTGTCTCCACTATCCGGTCAACGCTTCTTCGGAGCGGCTGCGAACTCTTCGCTTAGCGCAATGTAATATTTGCTCTTGCGCTTTGATTACCTCTTTGACCTCCGTCCCTCAAGCTTTATCCTGTGCGCTACGGTTGGACCTTCCGTCCTACCCCGACGGCGGTTGAATGCTCTGCGCTTCATGCCTAATGCGGCAGCGAAGCTAGCCGTGTCTTTATATTATTAGTCACGTATATATATCTTCTGACATCCTTAATTGCAACTTATCTGTCGGAGTTTCAGGGCACTCAGAGATGTAAGAGCTAGCTGATCGAGAGAATAATATCCCGAATCTCGATGCGAGCCGAATCGTGGAGGCTTGGGTATAAACGGCGAATTCCTCTTTAACTTTATTTGCGGTTGAACATCATGTCGAATCCCTTGGTTGTAAAGAGCCTCGGGACAGGACAGTCGGATAGATCAATCAACCGGCACAGCAAGGGTGCTACCATCTTCTTGAAACGTTCGCGGCTTAGAGTCGGACTCTAAATCGGCTCGAAGAAGAATTCCTAGAGAACCTCGCACCGTTAATAGACTGTTCATTGGGCGTTGGCTCTGCGACAGCGATTGCACTCACCGCAGAATACATCGAGTGATTGGTCTTCTCTGAGAACCAAATGGTGGGGGGGCTCCATCGTGCATGTCGTGTCTCTTTGGAATGCCTGCGAATTAATAAAATCCGTCGCAAAGCTAGACAGAATTCGCACTTCACCTTCTTCCGTCTTCACGGACAGAGGCAAGAGTCCGTCACTACGTCCACCATTGGTAGAAATTTCCCAGATATTTGTGAATAGATTTCCAGAAATTCCGGATATGGAGGTTGAATGTGTCTGGGAGTTCACAGCACAGAACCCTAAATAGCTACATAGGGAGGGATCAAAAGAATGGCCCTGACGAAAGCGGGAGGGACGGACTTGTTCGGATCCGACGCGGGCTTCGACATACCCGAATACCACTTAAGTCCGAGCACGTCATACCCCGGTACTTGTGACTAGAAAGGCCATGAAAAATTCTGAATAGAAAAGACAGCGAGTCACAGCTTACCTTGGGAATGGACAACGTTAACAGGCCGCCAGAGCCAGTGCTCCACTCCAGTTCTAACGCGTCCGCAAGAGTGGCCGTAGTGCGTATCCTATTATCAGATGGCAATACCCTTGATAGATAGTGAGGGGTCGAGCGACTGGCGTTCGAAACGCGTATCCGACCACGGCAAATCACTGTGAGGGTCGGGGCAGGCGATGCTGCAGGGGGAGTTGGGACTAAACTGGTTTAGAATGAGAGTAATGGTAAGTATCGACATTCTCTTCAGGTATAATGCTCACTTTAGCGCTGGTCCAGCGGTGCCCTCTCGCGGATAATGAGCTAGGAGGGCCTTTTGCAGCTTCTTCCAGTTCTCTTGGGTATCCGAGTCAAGCTGTGCGTACCACCGCAATGCCTCTCCAGTCAAGCAGGATTCCGCGTACGCGACGATCCACTCGTTATCCTTTCGCTTCCCCTCGTCGATGGCTTTGTCGGATACCGCACGAATGAAATCCTCCGCTTCCTCTCCACTTCCCCCAGAAAACCTCGACCCGTATTTCGAAAGTATTGCTTGTTTAAGCAGTTTCCAGCTTCTCTGAACGTCTTCGTCGAGTGTATTCCACCACAGGAGCGCATTATCCACCATGCAGCCTGCCGCTAAATCTGCTATCCACTCGTCGTCTCGCTGTTTCCCTTGTAAAAAGGCGAGTTTAATGAGTTCGGAAATGAAGTTCTTGCACTCAGCCACATCTTGGCCTCGAAACTGCAGCTTGTTACAATCTGTTTTGCGAGATAAAGGTCACGAGATTGCGCTACAACCAAGTCAGGGAGCCCGTCAGACAAACCTTTCATACCCATGAGGGCTTCACTTAAGGACTACGATGCAGCGACAACAGTTCTTAAAGTAACGATCCCTGTGCTGAAACGAGCACCGATAGTCGACGGGGGAGTCAGGGAATGTTCGGCGTGTTCAACGCCTTCGGCCGGATCAAGACCGTTTACGTTTTCCGGATTCGGACATACGCCAGACGCCGAGGTCGATTTCCCACATATCCGTCGCATGTTCGTATTCAGAACACTGCAGACCTCCCCTTCAAGTGTTGGAGATTCCTCCTGACAGTATCCTGATTTGGACTGGCACCTCTGATTCCCAAAACTTCTTCACTTTCTGGATGGGCGTCTCCCGTCTCAGACTTGAGCGTCTTGGCTATCATGCAGGTCAGCAACGTCACTCAGCGACATGACAATAGATTCAGAATGCTATTATCATACGTCGTTTGATTGTCGATAGCAGCTGTTTGGGAACTGTGGGACGGCCGTTGGAACTGCGGCTTTTAGCAGGGTGTTTCCGCAGACCCCAGCTTTCGTCTCAGCTAGCACCACCCCGGGAGTTCAGAGTAAAGGTTTTTGTTGAACCCTAACATCCGGAGTGACGGTAATTCTTGCCTCCCCGAGCATAACACTCTTGAGACGTTATGATGAGCTTCGCTTCCCTGGGTAAGTATTTGCTCTTGCGCTTTAATTTCGGTTTTGACCTCCGTCCCTCAAGTTTCATCCTGTGTGTTACGGTTGGACCTTCCGTCCTACCGCGATGGCGGTTGAATCCCCCGCGCTTCTTGCTTAATGCGGTAGCGAAGCGAGACGTGTCTTTGTTCATCTACATATCTCTTCCGACACCCTTCATGGCAACTTATCTGTCGGAGTTTCAGGGCACTCTGAAACGCAAGAGCTGGCTGATTGAGAACATAATATCCCGAATTTCGATGCTCGCCTAATCGTGGAGACTTGGGTGGAAACGGCGAATCCCTCTTTAACCCTATCCACGGTTGAACAGGACGTCGAACCCCATGGTTGTAGAATCAACTGCCCTGAGACGGTACAGTCAGATAGATCAATTATCCCGAGCCTCAAGGATCCTTCCATCTTATTGAACCATTGTCAGTCTTGCTTCCGAATTTAGATCAGCTCGAAGAAGAATTCCTAGGGGTCCTCGCACCATCAATAGACTGTTCATTGAACGTTGGCCCTGCGACAAAGATGGCACTCACCGCACGGCGGTTCAAGTAAGTGGTCTTCTCTGAGAACCAAACGTAGGGATGGCTCCACCTTGGAGATCGCGTTTCTTTAAGATGCCAATGAATTAACAAAATATGTCGTAATGTCGTACATGGTTCGCACTTCACCTTTTTCCGTCTTCGCGGACAGAGTCAATAGTCCGTCACTACGCCCACTATTGGTGGAAATTTCCCAAATCTTTGTGGATAAATTTCCAGAAAATCCGGATAGGGAGGTCGAATTTGTCTGAGAGTTCACAGCACAGAACCCTAAAGGGCTATGGAGGGATCAAAAATGGCCCCGGCGAAAGCGGGACGGACGGACTTGGTTGGATGCGACGGTGGCTTCGAGTTATCACAAAACCACTTAAGACCGAGCAAGTCAAACCCGGGTATTTGTGACTAGAAAGGCCATTACGAAATCCGAATAGAAAAGATAGCAGGTCACGGCTTACCCGGGGAATGGACAACGTTGACAGACTGTCTGAGCCAGGACTCCACTCAAATTCTAATGCATCTGCAAGCACGTCCGTAGTGCATATACGATTATTGGATTGCAATAGCCTTGATAGATAGTGAGGGGCGGGGCGACTCTCATTCGAAACGCGTATCCGACCACGGCGAGTCACTCTGGGGGGAGGGGCAAGCGATGCGGCCGCTGCGGGAGTTGGGACTAGACTGGTTTAGAAGGGTAGTGATGGTAAGTATCGAGATTCTCTTCAGGTACAATCCTCACTTTAGCGACGGGCTGGCGGTGTCATCTCGCGGATACCGAGCTAGGAGTGCCTTTTGCAGCTTCTTCCAGTTCTCTTGCGTGTCCGAGTCAAGTTGTACGTACCACCGCAGCGCCTCTCCAGCCAAACAAGACTCTGCGTACGCGACGATCCACTTGTTATCTTCTTGCTTCCCCTCATCAATGGCTTTGTCAGATACCGCACGAATGAAATCCTCCGCTTCCTCTCCACTTCCCCCACAGAATCTTGAGCCGTATTTCGAAGTCATTGCTAACCGAAGCAGTTTCCAACTGCCCTGAACCTCTTCGTCGAGCGTACTCCACCACAGGAGCGCATTAGACACCATGCAGGTCGCTGCCGAATCTGCTATCCACTGGTCGTCTCGCTGTTTCCCTTGCGCAAAGGCGAGTTTAAGGAGTGAGTGAATGAAGATCTTGCACTCGGTCGCATCTTGGCCTCGAAACTGCAGCTGTTCGGAATCTGTTCCGCAAGAGAAGGGTTAGGCTACAACTAAGTCAGGTCGCCCACCCGACAAACCTTTCCCATCCATGAGCGCTTCACTTAAGGGCTAAAATGTGACAGCAATGGTTCTTGACCTAAACTACCCCTGTGCTGAATCGAGCACCGACAGTAGATGGGGGAGTCAGGCGTGTTCGGCGGGTACGACGCCTTCGGCCGGATCTTAACTTCGGCTAGCACGAATTGCACGGTTTCAAAAAATGCTTAAGTAAACCCGCGCAATCGCGTTCCGGTACTCGCAGAGGTTGTCCAACACGATATGACAGGCACGACGTCATTGCGGAGACAGGGATAAACATACCTATTAGACTATTATCGGACACCAGGACACGTTTCTTCTGGATCCGAGACTCTGGCTTCTTTACCTTATGGTCAATGCCATCCAACATCTATCATGTTACATCTCTTACTGATTATTTACTAGGAATGCCCGACCACTCAGGATCTCGCAATGACCAGCTGCAAGATACTCACGCACGGTAAAACCGAATTGGTATCTGCTCTCCTCGTCGCCCAAACTTTACCAACCTGCGCAGGGGTTGCGACACCCAAGATGTCCTTGACCTGCTGCCTCTGACAATGTCTGAGTTCAGCGCAGCTTAAGCCTCGTAACGCGTCTTTCCCTGCACACTCGGTGCGGCAGTACAAGTCAATGATGAACACCCACGGCCTTGTCAGGGTGTCGGGACCTTTCTCGCCACCACCGACTTGGGTCCCCTCGTAGTTCAAGGCGTCTGTAGTCGAGGGTGGTCTCCTAAAGAGCGACTCGGAGGGAGCGTTACAGGCCTCGGTGCTCGAAATCCAAGTCAGCCCAACCGGTGATAGAACTTAGGAGCTGACCCATCTGACCCATTCGGCAGACCCCGTTCGCGATGAATGGCAATCATAGCCGCTTGGAAGATAATGGGCTGCTAAGGCCAGATTTTGACAAGCCAGTTGCGGGATCACTGCAAGGTGTACCCGGTTGGCAGTCGTCGGAGCGCGAATGGGCAACGGCCGTTTCCTACGTAGGAGTACTCCCAAGATACTGTCAAGCGTTGCTCCCTCAGGAAGCGAAGCAAATCATTGATGGGAGCCCTTGGACCGGTCATGCTTCCGTATTCGATCAGCAGCTTCACTATGGCTCAGCACAGCCAGCCGGAGACACCGGTAAGAGGTCTTTCGTGACGGTATTTTGGCGTGTGGGAAGTCGAGGCGTCGGTCTCTTACATAATGGGTTCGACAGACGTTCTACGCCACTTTCGTTTCCATCGGCTATCTACGAATTACGAATGCCAGGTCTATAATAGCCGAAGGCTCAGAAATACTTGACTATGACATGGCTACTATGATTCTAGGAGGTCCCTCGGCTAATGCAAGCTTACGCATTTACTCCTGCGATCGGACCGTTATACTATTCCACTTCGTGTATTTAGCTCGGGTAGATTGGTGTTCGTGTTCTATAGTAATTTTCTCTGAGTCCTAAGCTCTTAAGGCCACTGAATCACCTAAGTGAATATCTATGCATTCGACTGAATGCAGGGTCTGCGGGTGGTCGCGAAGTGTTTGAAATCCGGTGGCCACGTGGGAATTGCCATCCCAGGCTCAGCCTCAGAGACTACCCGACTTGAAGACCAAACCATGGATGACTGGTAAACTAGGTGCCTCTATGAGACTCAGTCCGCGCGATAAACTAGAATGTAGTTAGAGACCGCTCAGACCAGGATGTACGAGACCCGAAGGGCGAACCGTTCCGCACCCCATGAGATGAGAATCGTTGGGCTCCCCTCTCTCTTGCTTCCCAACAGATACGATGGATGGACTACTGTGTAAATACAATTCACAGGCTTCAACTCGTGTGGGTGGGTGTGGACGGATAGTCTGAGCATTCAGGCAGCTCTAGCTTCTTGCGGATTGATTTCTACCCATGGGATGGGGATTACAAAAGGGAACGACACCGTTTCTGGGGGTGCAGTTGCTGGGGCGAGTTAAACTTTGCACTGGTGCTGTGCACAGGGCAATTATCCGGCCGAGGCAACAAGTCTCTCCCGAGGCAACAAGTCTCTCACGTGGTCAGCGTCTCGTCCCAGACCACATACCACGGCCCAGTCTCACCGTCCTCAAGCACCTCTCCCTCACTTCTAGCAACTAAAAAAGAAGGGCATGTGCGTCGATGGCGAGGGACTGTGGCTAAGCCGCCTCTGCAAAGTGGACACGGCCCCGTTCTCTATCGCCCTCAGCTTCTGCTAATCATGTGTAGCTCTTCAAGCAGCAGGATCTCCATCATGGCAGGAGATGCAAGACCTCAACACCCAGTTAGCTTTTATCGGCATCGTCTTCCCTCTCCGCCACGATTCCCTCTATTGCGCCGCCATCCTCCACTAGGCCCATTTCAATCTCAACCACGCCACGAGAACGGCTCGCAAGCACATAACGCAAATCTCTCCTCAGTCCTCTTGCTTTCACGTCGTTCTCCCTTGCAAAGACCGCATGCAGGCCGGCACTTGTCAAGCTCGATCGCCCTCACCTCATCCAAAGTGCGTAGGATCTCTGCGAGCACATCAACGTTCCGCGACGGCTCAGCTCAGGCATGGGGACACACCACTTGATCATCAAGGAGGTCGGGCAGAATCCTACGTCTCGCACATAGGTAAGCAGTTCAAACTGCGACGAGGTCAATAACCCGAGCCTCGTCCCCAGCATGAATTTAGTCCGCCTCAGTAGACTGGTTCTTCTGTTGGAATGCCGGACCCACCTCACCCACCCAACGTACACAGCGACATGTGACGCTTCACAACGCAGCTCTTTCCCGCCACCGCGGTTTCGCTACACCAACTCGGATGGAGGTGCCATAGCACACCGCAACGTTCTCGAGAGGGACTCCATCAAGACACCGACGAAGAGACCAGAGTTCCACACCAAAAGTGGACCCCCCGGACAGGTTGGACGTGGGAAGGCATAACAGTTGGGCGGTAACTTTTACTTGCCGTGTGATCGACTTTCAGACACTATTATTAGCACAATAACTACTAGTAATACATCAATCAATAGAATTTGCGAATCTAGACTCGGGTCTACGTCCTTGTCGGCTTTTCATGGTGGAGATTCATCCCAGGTTGGTTGAGAACTCCATCCTGTAAAGAGTAACGGATTGAGAGGCTCATAAAAACCGCCATCTAGAAGGAGAAATATGGCTCTTATCGAAGGTTGAGTGCGCTTCGCGGTCGTGATACCAACCGCGGGCCAAATCTTCGTCTGCAACTGAGTATCGGCTGGAAGAGACAAATGACACCTATAATGGCATCCACTATCTGAAAAATAGATGAGACAAGGTGTTTCGGTGGGTCCGACGTCGCTTCAGCTGATTTCCGGTTTATAATTGCCGATGGACAGTCGTTGGGCGTTACGATTTGGGCCGTCACCGTCACCGTCACCGTCGACCCGTCCCTTGTCCTCGAGTAGACTCACATCTCCTGCTCTCGTTATACAAACGCGAGTGAAAACGCTGTATTCGAACGAGCAAAGCGCCATCTGAATGAATGGGGTATCATTGAGCCCGTTCACGTATGTAGGCACTTAAGGCGACGGAGACTGGACACCAGAAGTCTCCCCATATTCGCTAACCGCTTCCATGCAAGGGCTATCATGATCGTAACTGTCATCTCAATTGGTCTGACCGAAAGCATCTCTCGACCGTGGCTGGATCTGAGATCAAAATCGAAAATACGTCGGCTTCGGAGCGCAAG
>WSTX01005308.1:0-42794 GCA_019633405.1 Tulasnella sp. 408 | reverse complement strand
CGACGCTCTTTGGGGTCTCGCTGAAGTGCATCGGGCTCGAAACGAGTACAGCGAGGCCGTCACATTCTACTCCGAATGCCTACAGATCCGAATCGACATAAGCTACAGGCGTGGGAGAGCCTCCGATCTTCAGGGTCTCGCCGATCGGTTTCGAAGCGAGTACAATCAAGCCATCAGACTCTACTCCGAATGCCTACAGATCCGAACCGACAATGGCGACAGTCGTTGGAGAGCCGACGCTCTTTGGGGCCTCGCTGAAGTGCATCGGGCTCGAAACGAGTACAGCGAGGCCGTCACATTCTACTCCGAATGCCTCCAGATCCAAACCGACATCGGCGACAGACATGGGAGAGCCTCCGCCCTTTGGGGCCTCGCTGAAGTGCACCGGCTTCGAACCGAACACAGCCAAGCCCTAAGTCTTTTCTCTGAAGCCTTGCAAATTTCAATTGATATCGGAAGTATATATTGGAAAGCCTTCATCCTGTTGGGCGTGGCCAACACCCATCATGACCAAGCCCAGTACAGCGGTGCACTTCATCATTATGAACAAGCTGCCGAAGCCTTTCAACAACTTGGACACATCCATAATGAAGCTTTTGCCTGGACGCGAGCCTCTGACGCTCGTCAGTTAGTCACGCAAAAGGAGGCTGCGTAATGCTTCGCGAGGATTCGGGGTTAAAAGGGGTCTTGATCTTTGTTCTCGTTAGAGTGTGAGGAATGTTACTTATAGTCGTGTTAATTCTCATCGAGGTTTCGTCGGTTGAGTTGGAAACGGTGAATCGATTGACGTCAACGCCCCCTGCTTTCACCCCATTCCGCCTATTCTGACAATTATCCAATCCTGCGAGCCCGTTTCTGGCATGAAATTTAGCGACGTGTCACGTCACGGTGTTTGCTTTCGTCGCTCTGGGAAGGCGACATCACGTCACGTTTAGGGGGCCCGTCGCTATCTGGTCGCTATGGTCACGTCGTTTTTGTCAGACTTTCTGTGGGTTTTGGAGGATAAAAAACTCAGGTCAGCGTCTACTCAATCAGAATGAATAGTCTGGTGAAGCGTATGTGCACAGATGTCAAATAAATCTGCCACGGCCGGATTTGATAAAAAGTTCAGGACAAAGTTCGGGCAGTTTGTAAGGTACCTGTAGTAAAGCAGACTCACTCAGCACAAGTAATACTCGATTGCCGTCGCTTCGTCACGCATGGCTCGGGGCCCCGTCGCGGTCGCTAACTTGCAAAAAGCGTCACGGTGTCACACCCCGTCGCTACATTTCGTGCCGGTACAGTATTTCCCTCGTAATTCACATCGATTCTCTTCTTCACCGATCTACCTACCACCCGAACTGGCTTTAGGCGAGAGACGAAGAACGAGGCCGCCGGGAGAGCGGTGGTTCGTAACCGTGTGCCTGCCATGTTCTCACGTAGGCTCTACCCCTTCTCGACCATTGCCGCTGGAGCCCTAAATAGCCCATATTTCGGAGCGAAACTCTGCATGATGGGGTATTTGACTGTCCTATGACTTAATATGAAGGAGTGGAACGAGAATTTTGGTCGGTGTTTGGGGGGTGCGTGGTGCAAAAAAGTTTGGCGCGCAACTGGGGTCGATACGTTACTAGCATACATAGGTTAAATGGGCTCACAGTGTAATATCGTCTCCTTGTGCAGCTTGCGTGATGCTGGTGGTGTTCTTATCATTAATATACGTCTCATGCTCCTTCAGGGACACCGCGTAAAGGTTGTGATGAGGGGAAGGTCCCACCGGTGCACGTTATTCCCCGATATCGCCTGTTATATTTTCTCTGCTTGTATTCTCTGTATCGCTTTCGGATTATATGCGTGCACACAAAGTGACTTTGGAATAATAGATGGATTGTACAATTTTACAGATGGCGAAGGCGGTGTTGAACGCCGGGTTCGAGCCGTTCTTGGTGCATCGAAGACCTCTCACGAGAAACCTGACCTTGTGGGGCACTTGGCCCTCAGCTGATCAGAATTGACTCCGACTCCCAGAACCGATTGCGACCAACATTACAAACCGTGACTCCGAGAAATTCTGCGTTCGCAAACGACGAGAAACAAACGCAGTAGTTCTTAAAAACGAGGTTTGAGCGATGAGTATGGAACAGGTCGCCGAAGCTGCATCGAGTGGGTGGAAACCGACTCTTCCACGCTCCATTGATCTCGTATAAATCTCAATCTCTCAACCTCTAGAAGCAGCTCCGGAGATTCTGTCCGCTATATTTGAAAAATTGACCCCTCAAGCACAAGCTGCATGTGCTCAAGTGTGCAAGAAGTGGAGTGAAGTCGCTCGGGACGAGCTTTGGAGGGATCTCAAAGACGTTGAACCTCTTCTGAAGATTATAATTGAAGACGATTCGTTCTACGACTCAGACACACCGATAAGCGAGGCGAGTGCCAGTATATTCCTGGGTCGCTACCTATGCTGAACGAGGGCCTTTCCAGGAAATCATCCGTCTCATCCGGGATGCAGACTGGTTGAGATTTCGGCAACATGCTATTCGCGTCGCATCCACCGATTTCGACGAGGATCACTCCTCAATGTCTCCCCTATCACCGCAAGGAATCGCCTTCCTCTGTCTTCACCACAGGTTCGGGACCGCCTTTACACCCAATGTCCGAAAAATACGATGGGCGGCGTCAACCAAAAACAGTGCCTTGCTCATGATGCCGTTTATTTCAGAACGCCTCGAGGATCTACAACTGGAGATTGATTTGGACTCCGAGGAAACAGACGAATTCTTTATTTGCCTGCTACACCGAACCCCCACTCTCAGAAAACTTTGCATCGAATCGGACGTTTTGCCTGCTGACATAGTCGAAACATTCTCTCAATGGATTCAGACGTGTCCCGACTTAGAGGAGGTACACATACCCCGCAAATGGGAGAACTCGAGGGTTGTGGATGCGTTCAGATACCTTCCGAGGCTCGTAGAGTTTGGTCTCGAATGGAATGACCTACCCGATGAAGACGACGCCGTCAAGGTGCCAGTACCGACCGAACAGGGTTATTTTCCTTGCCTTCGGCGCCTAGGCTGGTCCTCGAACATCAGACAGGCTGAGGAGTTCCTGCGACTTCAGAAGTACCGGCTGCAGGGGCTGACATTCGATTGCAGGACAGTCAGGTGAAAGGGAGGTAACAGCACTTCTCACTACCATTGCAAAATGCTGCCCCGAGCTGGATAGCTTGTGCCTGAACCTCACAAACATTCCAGAGTCGGTAGATCCGGATGGCGGCGACATCCCCCTGGTTTCGGGGATCTTCCGGCCCTTGTTGGCGTGCAAAACTCTTGTGAAGCTTCTTATCTACTACCCTTCTTCTTGCATACTTTCGGTCTCGGACCTGGAGGACATGGGAGCCGCATGGCCGACGATGACGGAACTGTTCCTATGCCCCGACCCCGACGTCGAAGCTAATTACCGAGGAACACCGATCTCAAGCCTAGCTCATGTTGCGACTGCCTTTCCGCAAATACAAGCATTGGGATTATATCTCGACCATTTGGAACCGCCCGACTCTGCCGGAGACTTACTCCCAGAACGTCAGTTCGGGTGTCTGAGGGAGTTGGATGTGGGCACCTCACCGGTTCCAAACGAGAACCCTATCCCCGTCGGCCTATACCTTGCAAGCCTCTTTGCTGTTGGGACGCGACCCTCGATACAGTCTGGCGTCTCGGACGTCCGCGCCAACGATATTATTGGCGATTCGGATGCTTGGGTCGGCGCCTGGGAGACGGCTGAGGGGCTAGTGCACCTAGCACTACAGACAAAGGAGGCGTTTGTACGTAGGCTTGCAGGTCGTCGATGAGTCAGCATGTAGCTAATGGAGTCTTGAGACTGGAGTCCATATACTTCGATCTAGAAATATGTGACTCCTTCTCTCATAATCAGTGTTGTAATTGTTGCGCACCCATTAAGGAATGAGGGATGTCAGGCTTGAGAAGGAAATTACAACGACACACTAAAATCACATCGTAAGATACATACATACTTCGCTGTCTCTGCAGCTTCCTAGGTCTCAATGGCCAAGTCCTCCGGAAGGGAGTTGGCAACAGCCTCTAGCTCCTGATAACCAGTTCACCCCCAACATATCTTAGCCCGAGCTTTCGCAGCAGCAGATGCTTGCATCGCTGATACGTCTATCAACCAGTTCCAGCACCTTCGTTAATGGATTCCCCGATCTTATGCTCCAAGCGCAAGCTCGTCTAACTGGTCGTTTCGGATATTCTCTGTAGCATTCTCTTCCTCTGCATGTTCTGTATTGCTCTGCGGTTATATATGTTCAGTATATTGACTAGAGTCGGCTGAAAAATTAAATGGTCGAAAGGACAGATGTTGTTGACGGCTCCTGAATGAATCGTAACTGTCTCCCCGGTCATCCCATCGTCGGACCCTCTCACATTGCCAGGCAGGGGCAGGATATTCATCCAGATTTTTACTAGCGTCTCGCCAGTTTTGTATCTGAAATCAGTTGTCTTACTGACTGCAACAGACTTTCCGAACTAATTCAGCCGAGACGGGGTCCTGCGAGCCCGTGACCACGTGGCCACTTGCCTTTGTGTGGGATGTCTTTTGTTGAACTTCTTCCACGATCCGAAACACGCTCAAGCCCATTTGGAAGCCGAATACGCGGACGCTTGCGATAGATATACACTCTCCAGGACATATAAAAGTCGTGGACGAGACGCAAATGAAGCAGCTTATCCGGGCCGCGAAAGGTACGTGGCAGGGTCTCAGGCCGCCGGAAGCTCATTTTCTTCAGCTCACGCCTGATTATCAGAGGCCGCCCTCTCAATCCCCGAAGTTCTTTCCCTCATATTTTCAAATGGATCTCCTGAGACACAAGCCGCATGCGCCCGCGTTTGCAAGAAGTGGAGCGAGGTTGCCCTGGACGAGCTATGGAGGGAGCTCGAAGACATTTACCCACTTCTAAGGCTCTTGATCCCCTTCGAGGACTTTTTTGATGAGTACGGCCATGACGTATTATATGAAGTTGTAGGTATCAGGGGATTTGGCCAGAAATACCCGCTATGCTGACATAACTGCGTACAGGACACGCTAGAACGCCTCCGGACTGCGGACTGGCCGAGGTTCCGGCAGTACGCAACTCGGGTGAAGTCCATTGAGTACGACGAGAACGCTGCCTACCCATCACACCCTTCGAAAGAAGAAATCGCTTTTATGTGTCTACACCACCCATATGGAAACTGCCTGGCACCCAACGTTCGAATGTTACGGTGGCAGCTATCCGGGGAGACAACAATCACAAGAATGATACCATTTGCGTCCCAGCGCCTGGAGGACCTTCGACTGGAGATTCAGCTAGATTCCACGGAACCGCCGGACATATTTCTAGGCCTGGCGCATCGAACTCCTACTCTCAAAAGACTATCCATCAAATCGAAAGAGCCACCTCACCACATGTCTTACTCGCTCTCTCGCTGGATCGAGACGTGCCCCGGCTTGGAGAAGGTCCACATACCTCGACGATGGCAAATCTCGGACGTTGTCATCGCGTTCGGATCCCTCCCGAATCTCCTCGAGTTCGGCATACATTGGAACCAATCCCCTGCAGAAGACATGGTATTTGGAAATGACATGGAAATGGCCGAGGGACACTTCCAGAACCTCCGGCGACTGGGCTGGTACTCCGACATCGAAGAGGCGACAGATCTCCTCCAGCAGGCATCACGTGGATTCAAAGGGCTAGCCCTTGATTGTCCAAAGGGACGACGTCGAGCGGGGGTAGTGGCATTTATTGCCACTGCTGCACAATGCTGTCCTGACCTGGATAGCTTCTGCCTGAATCTAACAAACTTCGTGGATGGCATGGAGCCATACGAGGTTACAAACCCAATTGATTTTAACCTAGATGAGGATATAGAGCCATATGAGGATCCTGAGCTGTTGGACTTGGAGACCTTCCGACCGCTGCTGGCGTGCAAAGGACTGAGGGAGCTCCGCATTCACTCTCCCGGCCCCTGTATCCTCTCAACTTCGGATCTCGAAGAAATGGGAGCGGCTTGGCCGAACATGGAGGAACTCGTTCTGTCTCCGCGTCCCAAAGACATGGTGGAGGACCAAGGGACCCCAATTTCAATGCTCCCTCGCGTCGCGACCGCCTTCCCTCGGATACGCCTTCTAGGCTTGTATTTCGACCAATCCGACCCACCCGATTCGGCAGGCGACCTACTCCCAGAGGTTCAATTCCGATGTCTCAGGGAGTTGCACGTCGGCAGCTCACGGATTCCAGGTGGTGACTCTGGAGCAGTAGGGCTATACCTTGCGAGCCTCTTCGCTGTGGGGACAAGACCATCGATCAGGGCGAAAACTTCAATCATTCGTGGTGAATTGTACTGTAATACTGCACTCTTTGAAGAGTGGGAAGCCATCGAACGTTTGGTGCACCGGGCGATGCGAGTGAAAGAGGCCGTCTTCCGTAGGCTTTCGCATCATTGATGTCTCGATATGAAAGTAATGTAGTAGAGAATGATACCTACATATAATAGATTAGGATGGGCGAGGATGACTACGTGACATGATGGTTCTTCTGGAAAAAAAGCCTTTCCTGATCCCGATGCAGCGCTCGAAAGTGGAGTTGCCTTGCGCGCAACTCCGTAGCCTACAAGCTAACACGATGTTCCTTCCACTCTCCGTCCAGCATCTTTGTTAGCGATAGTCTGTCTCGAAGATAACTGGAGATCCTTCAACTGGTCGGACTTTTCGGGGCTGAGTCTCGATAAAGTACCCCAGTCAATTCCCTCTGTGAAGCAAATATTTCGTGTTATGCTACTATATCACACGAAATATGGCGTTTTGAAGCGTTTTTTGACGGAGGATGTGTCCGGCTTTGGGCAGGGGCACGTGACGAATCGGGCCTTGCTGGCTCCGCGGCCCTTCTCGACCACCCACACCCCGAAACCGTGCAGCAGACCCTCATTGCCATCAGCCAAATTTTCTGCATACACCGGCATTTTTGAGGGCATAAGCAACTCGTGTGCGGGGAAATCGCAGCATGAACCAAACAGCCACAGGTGCGCGGCAAATTTTCGAACCGCCTGAAGTTCAAGTTTTTGAGCTCACTCGTGATTCTCAGAAAGCGCCCTCTCAATCCCCGAAGTTCTTTTTCTCATATTTTCAAATGGAAATCCTCGGACACAAGCCATATGCGCCCGTGTTTGTAAGAGGTGGAGCGAGGTCGCCTTGGACGAGTTATGGAGGGAGCTTGAAGACATTTGCCCACTCCTGAAGCTCGTGATCCCCCTCAAGACGTTTTATGACGAGGATGGAAAAGACGAATTTACGCGTGAGGCAGGTGTTAGTTGGTTTTGGCGGAACTATGGTCTGTGCTGACTTGACCGCTGGGCAGACAACACTAAACCTCCTAAGGGATGCGGACTGGGCAAGGTTTCGGCAGTATGCGATTCGCGTGAAGTCCATCAAGTACTCCGAGAGCGGCTTCAAATTATCTCCTTCTAACGAAGGGATCGCTTTTCTCTGTCTACACCACCGATATGGAAACTGCCTGACACCCAACGTCCGATCGTTGCGGTGGTCACCGTCCTTCAGCGCAAAAATCACGCCAATGATACCATTTTTATCTCAATGCCTGGAGGAACTTGCTTTGGAGATTAAGCTAGAAGCAGGAGAAACCCGGGACTTCTTCCTCAACCTGACGCATCGAACCCCTACTCTCAAAAGACTATCCATCGCATCGGACGAATTATCTTCCGACTTATCTCCTTCACTTTCTCGCTGGATTCAAACTTGTTTCGGCTTGGAGACGGCGCACATACCTCGACAGTGGCAGACTTCATCTGTCGTCACCGCGTTCGGGTCCCTCCCCAACCTCTTCGAATTCGGTATAGAGTGGAGCCAGTTTACTGAGGAAGATACGGATCTCGGGATGGAGATGACAATCGTGGAGGGTACTTTCCGGAGCCTCCGACGATTGGGCTGGTCTTCTGACATCGAAAAGGCTACAGACCTCCTCCGTCAGATGCCATGGGGGTTACAAGGCCTAGCGCTTGATTGCCCCGGACAGTCAAGTCAAGTAGAGGTAATCGCATTCCTTGCCACTGTAGCGGACCGCTGCCCTGATTTGGATAGCCTTTACCTGCATCTGACGGATGCTGCGGAAACTGGGGAGCTCTATCGGCATACGGGTTTGTTGGACTTGCAAATCTTTCGACCGCTACTGGCCTGCAAGAGGCTACGGGAGCTCCGCGTTCACTCTTTTGTTCCTTTTATCCTTTTAGCTTCGGATATCGAATATATGGGAGCTGCCTGGCCGAATATGGAGGAACTGGTCTTGTGTCCGGACCCCGACAGCTTCACCTTGGAATCCGGGACACCTATCTCAAGATTACCTCTCGTTGCAACTGCCTTTCCGCGGATACGCCTCCTGGGGCTGTACTTCGACTACCTTGATCCACCCGGTTCGCCAGGCGACTTACTGCCAGAAATTCAATTTAGATGTCTCCGGGAACTGCATGTCGGTTCCTCACCGGTTCCGAATAGTAATAATGCATCAGTTGGTCTATACCTTGCGAGCCTCTTCGCTGCCGGGACGAGACCATTGATCAAGGTAGAAGAATCGGACGCTCGTCGCCCCTATTTCAGAGGTTTCTTAACCAGCCGTGAGGATTGGGAAGAGATTGAGCGTTGGCTACACCTCACGATGGGAGTGAAAGAGGCTGTTTTATGTAGGCTTTCGTGTCATTGATGTCTCGAGATGTAACTACTGTAGTAAATACTGATACCTACATAGTGGAATATGGTTTCGTTTGAAGGGTGTTCACGGAGGCTGGGTAGAAGGTTGTGGTGAGGCGAAAACCGCGTCACAACAAAAGACGTTTTGAATCTCCGCCAAAACCCCCGCTATGCCCCAGTATCAGGCAGTTGGAGGCAAGTTTCCACTCGGAAAACGTTGCTTTGCGTCTAGAAAACGAACTCGCCTCCTTCACACCCTCACATGTGCACGTGACCACTTGACCCTTGCTTGATCCGCGCGGCCCTGGTCCGACCAGCCCCGAAACAGGGCAGCCTCAACGCCATAAGCCGAATTCGAAATTTCAGCGTACACCGGCATTTTTGAGGGCATCCGCAAGTCTTGGACGGGAAATTGAGGCATGAATCAAACCGCTACAGGTGCGCGGCAAATTTTCAACTCACCCGCAGTTCACCTTTGAAGTTCTTCAGCTGAATTGTGATTTTTAGGAGCCGTCCTGTCGATCCCCGAAATTTTGTCCCTCATATTTTCAAATGGATCTCCTCGGACACAAGCCGCATGCGCCCGCGTTTGTAAGAAGTGGAGTGAGGTCGCCTTGGACGAGTTATGGAGGGACCTCGAAGACATTTACCCACTCTTAAAGCTCGCAATTCCCTTTGAGTCGTTCTATGATGAGTACGATGAAGACAAATTTAGGCATGAGGCGAGCATTAGTTGGTTACGGCAGAAGTGTCGTCTATGCTGACTAACCGTTTATAGGAAACATCAGATCTCTTGTGGGATGTGGATTGGCCTACGTTCCGGCAGTATGCAAGTCGGGTCAGATCCATCACATTCGATGGGAGTGACGCCAAAGTGTCTCCCCCTTCACATCAAGGAATCGCCGTTATCTGCCTGCACCACCCATACGGAAACTGCCTGACACCCAACGTCCAAACGCTACGTTGGAGATTTTCCTATGGAACAACAATCGTTACAATGCTGCCGTTCATATCGCAACGCCTGGAGGAGCTTAAATTGGAGGTTTATTTGGAATCCACGCAAGCCCGGGAGGTGTTCCTCGGCTTAACCAGTCGGACCCCTACTCTCAAAAAATTATCCATCGACTCAGGAGTGCCACCTTCCGAAATATCTTCCTCATTTTATCGCTGGATTCAGACATGTCTCAATTTGGAAAAGGTGCACATACCTCGACGATGGCAAATATCCCGCGTGGTCTCAGTCTTGGGGTCTCTTCCCAACCTTTTCTAATTCGGCATAGAATGGGGCCTTGTTTCTTGGGATAATACCGGGCTCCAGACGGAGATGGAAATTACCGAGGGGCATTTCCGGAACCTTAGGCGATTAGGCTGGTCCTCTAGCATCAGACGGGCCACGGACCTCCTCCATCAGACGTCTTACAGGTTGCAAGGGCTAGCACTTGACTGCGTAGATTCGCCAGGTCAAGAAGATGTGGGGATATTTATTACTACCGTTGTGGTTTGTTGCCCTCAGCTGGATAGCCTTTTCCTGAATCTGGCGTTACTGGCGGAGCCCGTGGATCCGGACGCAGCGTTGAGCTTTGAGCTCCTCCGACCGCTGTTAGCGTGCAAGAAGCTGAGGGAACTCCGTATTCACTATCCATGTCCATGTATCCTTTCTACCCATGATATCGAGGACATGGGAGCCGCGTGGCCGGATATGGAGGAATTGGTCATCTGTCCGGATCCTAGCGACGAGGAGCCAGGGACACCGATCTCAAGGCTGCCTCACGTCGCGGCTGCCTTCCCTCGGCTACGCATTCTAGGACTATACTTCGATCCTCATGAGCCTCCCGGCTCTGTTGGCGACTTATTACCAGAAATTCAGTTCAGACGTCTCAGGGAGTTGGATGTTGGCTCCTCTTCGGTCCCGAGAAATGATACGGCAACGGTAGGACTGTACCTCGCGAGTCTTTTCGCCGTTGGGAAAAAACCGTCGATCAAGGCAGGGGTGTCGGATGCTCGGTGTAATAATTTTTATGGTTCGATAGACAACGAGGGATGGGAAGCGATCGAACGCTTGTTGCACCTGACGATGGGAGTCAAAGATGCTTTTCTGTGCAGGCTTTCGAGTCGTTAATGTTTCGTGATGGGTTTAGTAGACGTAGAATGAAATGATAATGGAACGTCGAGAGAGACACTCATCTTCGTGGATCGTAGTTTTGGCGCACGAATACAAAAAGGAGTCTAGGACGCAATGTTGTCGGGACTATACAGGCTCAACTCAATGAGGTGCCTTTAGAGAATCACGAAATTAGATGCCGGATCACCTTTTCAGATCCTGGTTCCTTTCTTGAACACCCACCGTTATAGTATTTATGAGACCTTGCAGAATGTCAGCCAACATTGTGAATTCGACCCCGCGAGACCAAACCGCACGAAACCTCCGAGTGCTCAAAGTGATTCACATCGGGCGTCCTGCAGTCTTGAGAGCGCGGTGCTTATTGATCGGTTTAAACTCGGATTCGTCACTTCAACCGACCAGAGCTTACAACAGGCAATCATAGCTTGAGAAGCACTGCAATGAATAGGATCCGGACAACTCCAACAGAATCCGGCCTATCCTACGGATAAGGCTTGCGAAATCCTATGCAAATGGAGGTTTCTCCTCGTCAGGCCGGTTCTCCGAGCTACGCGGTAGCAATTGCCCTTAAAATCGTGACACCGCAGGACAGCCCACTCGTCTCTTTCGCTCTTTACAAGTTCTTACATCCTAGGCCATCTATTGATGCCGTTAGGCTCATGTAATATTGATAGAAGAAAGACTTTGGACGAACGAAGGTGGTTCCGTGGGTCGAGAAGACCCATGATCAACATGCTTCACCATCATGCGAAGATAGTGACAGACCGTCTATGTTCGTGACGAGCCGATAAAAGCCAGCCTTCGTTCGCAAGGCAGCAACAGATATAATATTTAGGTAACGTGTCTAACTTCATTAAAGCCATTTACGTCCTGCAGTCTAATACTTGACTCCTTGCCTCTCCAGTTTAAGCCCTTGGAAGATTAATGCGACCATTAGATTATTAGCTGCGCTGTGTGTACACTACTTGTAGCTGTGTGTTCATCGACTGATAATTGAAGCCATCATCGGCGAGTGAAGCCTTAGGGGTGGACAAGCAGAAAGTGGTGATAGGGCGCAGTATATCAGGCTAGTTTAACGCTTAGCTCGAGAGCTAGAGAATGGATAATTAAGTTTGCCTTAGCCGAAAGAAGACGGCATTGAGTGAGTGCAGCGTTGCTCGTAAATCCCCGCAACACACCCCGCGAAAACCAAACCAGACACGCTCTGTGCACGCATTTGCCTCATTGGTTGCCAGGGAAGCGAGTGATCATTCCCTTTTCATCATGTATTGAGGAGTCAACATGAGGGAATGCTGGGTATCACGGTGCAAGTGGGGTGAGGACGAAGCGTGTGGTTGGCAGGCGTAACTGCGAATTAGAGATGGGGACTCGCCTTAACCTCATTACACGCCGCAAGTTCGCCTCGCCCTGCCTCTCGCAGCATTGTTGATAAGAAGTTGAGCTGCGCCATTCCAACGAGGCTCAATCTATCCGAATTGGGGAACATGTGTGTGAAGCCGCATCTCAGTTGAGGTGGAGTTGAGGGTGATGTGAGCAACGTGACTGGGTGTTCCATGGAAGAGACGATCGAATGCAGAGAAATATCGAAATCGACTTGCCGTGGCGGCGATGGCACAGGTTTGTTACCTTGGAAACGAGATGAAAGCTCCGCGCCTGATCGAAGCCTATCGTCAGGCTTGCTTGCCATGCACAAATTACAATGTGCTCAGCACATATAAACCCAAGGTCTCAACCCCAAAGGCTTCATTGGGCCCTTAACGAATATGGACAACTCATAGCGTTCAGCGCTGGGCTCAATGTCGGCGGTAAGCATTTGGTTCGCACACACCTTCGTCACTGACACTAATTCGGAAATGCCCATAGACCCGTGGCCTACGGATCGCAGCTACTGACATCTGCCATAGTCCAAGCTATGATGACGTCAATCACTTCGGGTGAAGCCGGGCTGTAGGCCTGCGGTGGGCTTCAATTGTAGGCTTCAACTTGGCAGTGATCCGTCACCATCCCTCCTATCTCCTCACGGTTGGCGTGAGCCTTGCTGTTTCCTCACCCACGGAAGCAACTCTTCTCCTCAGAATACTGTGAGTTGTTCCTTCAGCGTCGTGTTTTAATGTCGGGTTCCGCACAGGCATGGTCGTGCGCATCTGTCGTCATGTTCTGTCGCCACGCCTCGCCACGCCGCGTCCGCGATGTGAGCAGAACCTCACTGCGTAGGACCTCAGACACTCTTGTACACCTTCGTAGGTAACAAACAATGGAATTTGAGATTGTTTGCACGGCTTAAAGTGATCTCGCGCGCCGCCTGGATTTACGAGCACTTGTTTCGACGGAGGAACAGCTGAAGAATATCGCCCCCTCATATGAACTTCGCAAGTGAGAGGTATCCTAAGAGCTTTTCAAATTTCAATTTTGCTCTAACTCCTTAGGTGACTCGTTGGGATTGAAGGTAATGTCTCTGAGTTACACATAACTCATCCTGTATTCTGACCACCTTTCTTCTCTTTTCATGTTAACAAGTTCGTTCACTGGAGCCCAGCTTTTAGGATTTTGAAGGGGTGTCCAAGGTCCTAATCACTCTCGTCGAACTCACGCGGTTTGCCTTTGCCTCATACTTTCGAGTGGTCGATATGCGTTGCAAGAGCACGAGCCCTTTCAAGGCGATAGGAGGCATACTCGTGGTAGGTGGGCGTAGTTCGATCTCTTGGATCACAGCTTTAATGAGGTAATTTACGCCGTTTCATCATGTGTTGCCTCAAGTCCAGCCGTTGTCAAGCAACTAAACCATTCGGCCCTCCTCGTGTCGTGGTCTTGCAAGACATTGGAAGTCGCGGACTAGAGGCTTAGCAGGAAGATGGCTCGACCTGCTCACCGCGCGTTCCGACACGCACCCGCCTCAAAGCACAATCGTAATGCTTAAAAACACTAGCCAGGCCAACGGTTGGATCAAGCAAGTACTTACCTCGCTCTAGTCGAGAAACCCAACCACATCCTCACACCTCTCTCAAGTTGCGATCAGATGCCCCAGCCAGGCCGCTTGCCACCGGTAGCCACCGTACCACCACCGCCGCCTCGACGACGGATTCGTGGTCCCAAGACAGGAACCCTGCATCGATTGATGGAAATAGCAGCCAATGGTTATTTGAGTCTGCTTTGTGTGAATATCACCCGCCCCGCATCCCTGCGATTTGCTGAACCGTTTGCTACCTAGGCTCTCGGCGCACTAGCCGTGCTCTGCGTTTCATGGGTCTTGAGCCCCGTCATCGGATCAGAAGACCAATGTTCGTCGGTCGCTCTTCCAAGCCTTTGGGTCCCGATTGCCTTGATTGTTACCCTCGCCATCATCGCTGTGCATCTGTATTACTTTGTCGCGAAACTACTCGATCGATCTCAAAGATCCAAATTGGAACTTCCTTCTACCCGAGTCCGTGACCTTGATCCCATCGAGGAGGGGGTACGAGCGCCAGGAAACCTGGCCACCTCACCCCAGTCACTTGCACCAGGCGAGGCGGTGCCTGGGACTCTCAGGCCTCCCGACCTCCAACCACACCACCAACCCGCCCGACTGCAAGGGTCACATACATCTCAAGCTCGTCGGCCAACAAACGCTGAACATGCGACGATTGGAAGGAGCGGCCATGTTGTTGACCCCGTAGAACGAGTCCGTCAGCAACGCGCTTGGAGGTCGGTAGCTTCGGCAGTCTTACCTGCTACGTAAGGCTATTTATATTCGCTTGAAGTGCTACACTCACTGAAAATTCTTCTATTGGCTGCTTCCAGATCATGATGAGCCCAAGCGCCGCATGCCTCTCGTTCAATCATTCAAGTCATCAGCACCTTGAACGATACGAACGGCTCTTCGAAACCCATCGACGAATGGAACGTGCACCCTGAGTTCGAAACGAGAGGCCGCTGATGCAAACTATTGTTAAGGAGCTGTCCAGCCTGATAGAGAAGCGGAAATCATTGGTTCTTCGTTGTTGAAGGTGAAGCACGGAACATCATAGTGCGCGTGGTGTGGTCTTATTTGAGGGGAGCACAATCCTGCCGGATGGCGGGCCCGGTGCGGATCGGCATCCTGACTTGGAAGCAAGCCGGCTTGTTCATTAGCGGTCTTTGTGCACACCCTCGATGTAGCTCCTATCCGTAGCACTAACGCAATCAAATTAAGAAGTCTATTGGTATATTCGGGCCCCGCTTCCCTGCATGCAATGAGCAGTCCGAATGGAGCACTCGAGCAGGGTGGTGGAATGTCTTGCACCGAAATCCCTCAGGCTCTGCTAAAGTCATCATGGTGTTGTCCTTCTATACGATATCTTTAAGGACAACAGCCGGTCGTAAATGATGGCCGAATACTTATGAGCACGGCGACATGCATCCTCGAGCGGCAAGAACCGCATTTTGTGCAGTGGGTTGTCAACTCTATTGGCACGGCGCTTACCTCAGCAAGCCCCGCGATCTCCGCGGGGACCAAACATTAAGGAATCGTAGCGGCGCGCGCAGGCGCCATTTCCCCGACCCTCCAGCCAAAGAAGCACACGTCATATGGTTCATAAGTTTAGTTTTACATATATCACACAAAGGGAGGAAGACTATGGCCAACCAGCCCCTCATCAGTTGGGCTCACTCCTAGGCGCATTTGGGAATTATGACCAAACGCATTTCGGAAAGTGACTGGTTTGATGTCTCGGTGTATATCTACTAGTTAGTCTACAAGATCAGCCGTGACAAAACCCGTCTCGAAATTCGTGGCGAGGCGAAGGCCCCGCATTCGCCGGCTACCGCTGCCGAGACGCTCGGCCTTCGCTAGGGAGAAAGTTCTCGTGCTATTATACCGCAATCGAGCCAAATTAATATAGATTTATAAACCAAATTTAGAGCAAGCTGAGGGTATAATGTCAATCGCGGAGTTGTGCCTGAACTCCTGGCTTCGCTTAATCGGCGGGTCGCGACTCGGGGAACATAGAATAGCAGACGCCTTGTGTAAGGTCACTGTGCCTCAACGCGTACCCCCCACCTCCGCATACCGTCTACTTTCCGACGCTAACCACACTGTTTCCAATTGCAAATGTGACTCCGTGTTTTTCGCGGAATGCAAGATTCATGTCGAAAGTCCTCGAACCTTTCAACTCACGACCTGAAACCCCGGCAGTTGGTGAGAGTGCTGGCGGAGACCACCAAAGAGACGCCCAGCAATGCGCTACTACTAAAGGTAGCGAGGGTCGGCCAACAATCCATATACACCCAAGCACCCGAGCGCATCGGTAATGACCAAGGTAGGGCTCACGTGTTTCGCGTCCCGCCGCCCAAGGCGGCCAGCTCGTCGTCATACGTCAAGCGCCTCAAAGAAAACGACGTCTTAACCTAGTTCGTATTGACCGCCCGGGTGCTCGATCCGAAAGTCTTCTATGAGATCTTCGCTTAGTCAGCCTCGGGTTTTGCCCGTTCCGTCGAATACGCATAGATGATGCCAGGTGCCGGGGGGGGGACAGGTCCCCAGATACCCCGCTCAGAAGTAGCTACCAGGAGAAGAGGGAAAGCAACATCCAGAGAGGAAAACAGAGTCAGAACTATTAGCCTAGGTAGAAGTCCAGGTATCGAATACACTGGCGAAACCGCAGAGGAAACGACTTAGAGGTCTAAGACCAAAACGTCCGGGAGGACGCGGAATGACGTCAGGAGCTCGGAGGATTGCGGGTGTACATGTGCCTGAACATTTTGCGCTGAGAAAACCCTCCCTCTCAATCAGAGGGTCGGGGAAGAATGCAGCTCTTTGTTACCTTCAAGACTTAGAATGGGCCGAGAAGTGAAAGAGCGATACCTCAACTGCTCCTAACTACTGACCATTGAGGTATGCCGGCCCCTTCCTCCCCATCGAAAGAATACGTTGGGAACCAGGCTTATTACGATTGGTCTTTTTTTCAGGTACCTCCTCCCAAGGTATTGCTGCTCCTACGAGCTACTGAGGCTTGTTCTTCATATTATAATACTAGCATCATCTCTTCTTCCTGAGGATGCTCCCCGCTGGAAGCGCAAACGAGGCAAAGCGGAGGCGTTGGCTCTAAAGAGACAGACTTCTCGCGGTTGGCTTTCGACCTGGACCGTCTCCTCTACCACAAGCAACCGACAAAACCACACACCCTACCTCTAAGACTGCCCTTAACGAACCCAGCACTATGTCCGATAATGAAGGAGCGCCAGAGCCAAAGCCAGAGCTCGAGGGAAACGCGCCGATCAGTGTCAAGGTTGGGCGTCCTCGACGCGACCCTTCTCTCGTAGAGCTGGTCTGACCTGAGTGCCCCCGCAGGTGGTAGCGAGTACTGGCGAGGAAGTCTTCTTCAAGATCAAGCGGAGCACCAAGTTGACCAAGCTGCAAGGCGCATACGCGAACAAAGTGGGGAAGGATATGAACAGCATCCGGTAAGCAAGCGCTGGTTAGGGCAACCACTGGTGATCCGCGCTCAACCTATTCGTCAGTTTCCTCTACGATGGTCAGCGTATCCAAGAGGACGACACGCCAGCAACACTTGGTATGGAGGAAGGCGATGCTATTGACGTGATGGTAGAACGTGAGTGTTGGGATCTTTCGACGATGGCGGACTGTGCTAACCACGCAAACCAACAGAGGTCGGCGGTTGCAGGTCTTCTTGATAGGTGCTCCAGAAGCGCATGTTTTATTCTTTACCGGCCTCGCTTGCACCCTCTTCGCCTTCGAACCGCGCATCGTTACTTCCTCTGTAATGTATCAACCCCCGTCAATCATTCCGTTTGTAAACGGTTAAGCCGCCGAGTCAGATGAGCGTGATGTGCGTAGTCATGTAATCAGAGATACACCCGCTTGAACTTCGAAGCACCTTCGGGACCGGGATGGGGGGACAGAGTCTTGTGGTAAGTCATGCTTCTCCACCTGAGTATATCATGCGCCCTTGGGCTGTGGGAGCCTCTGACCGCTGTCGTGCAAGATGCTGAGGGAGCTCCGTATCCACTATCCTTGTCTCTATATCCTTTCAACACGGGCTATCAAGAAATGGGGGCGGCGTAGCCGTGTATGGATGAACGAATCTTCAATCAGGAGGGCGGCGTCAGTGATCAAGGGACACCGATCTCAAGCTTGCCTCACGCTGCAACTGCCTTCCCAAAGGATACACCTTTTAGGGCGGTAGTTCAACTCCTATCACTCTCCCGGTTCCGTAGGCAACTTACTCCCACCAAGTCGGTCTAGGTGGCCCAAGGAATCGACATTAGCATGTCGTCGGTTCCAAGAGATACCATTGAAGCAGTAGGGCTATTCCTTGTGGGCCTCTTCACTGGCGTTGCAAAAACGTCATTAAAGGTGTGAGTCGGGTGCTCAGTGGAATAATTTCCTTGGTTCGATAGCTTCGGGATATAGAGGAGAGGTCGAGCGCACCGAGCGATGTGTATCAAAGGACGTTCCTGTGTAGGTTTTCAGGTTATCGAGGTGCCAGGACGTGGTTAATGAATGCCTGGGGGGAGGGGGGTGTAAAATGGAAGATAGAGGGAAGGAAGCTCGCAATGGATCAACTTAATGGATTGGAATTGAGGTGCGAAACGAAAATGTGAGTCCGGCGCGCTGATAGTATATTGACGACTCAATGAGATACCGCTTTGGAAGCTTTTGAACGGAGAGTCCTCTCTGGCTCCCTGCACTATTTTTGTTGGTAAAAATAGGTGGTAATCGGACAACACATGGGTGTGTCGATTTTCAATTTGTCAAGTGCTGGAAACGATCCTCCCGCTATATCAGGAACCAATACGACCAATGTGCAGCTTTATAGGATCGAATGTTCTTGTTTAAGACAATTTCCACCGAGAAGTACTCGTGGGCCAAATCCGAATCGTGGGGCTGCCGGGTTCTGACCGTGACATCCAAGCATCCTGAACCCAGGTTCGCGCGGTTCGGCATTCGCCTGGCTCCTCCACCACAGTCTCCTCCACCACAAGCAAGCCCCACAGAACGATACCCTTGCCCTCTAAACCGCCTTTCGAAAGACTTATATCCATGTCTGATAAGACAAACGCCACAATTGGCATCAAGGTAGGCCATCCTCAACGCGACGCTTGTCTCGTAGAGCGGGCCTGACCCGAGTGTCCTCAAGGTGGTAGCTTCTACTGGAGAGGAAGTCTTCTTTCAAATCAATCGAAGTACCAGGTTGAACAGTCTGCGATGCGAGTACGCTCACAAAGTGGGGAAGGATCTGAACAGCATCTGGTAAGCAACGCTCGGGTTAGAACCAGTCTCGTCCTATGGTCGGTCTGTCCGTCAGTTTCCTCTACGACGGTGAGCGTGTTCAAGAACACGATACGCCCGCATCACTTAGTATGGAGGAAGGTGATGCTATTGACCTGATGGTGGGATGTGAGTGCTGGGACTTTTGACCGCTGCGGACCTCTAACTACCCAAACCCATAGACATTGGTGATTCCTGATCGTTGCTCCAGATACGCGGACTTTGTCCATTTCCCGGGATTGCTCCTCCGTCTTCGCCCCTCGCACCGGCTCGCTACAGTGTACCTTTTGTACTGTACCAACCTTCCGTCAATCATTCCAGATTTTATGCTTGAGAACCCCAGTTGAATGCTCGTAATGTACATGGCCATGGAGTCAGATCACACTGCCCTAAATGTGGACGCAGTTCCGGAACTCGTGTGATCCGGCGGAGTCTTGTCGTGAGTCACGCTCACCGGCCCGGGGTATACTTATACCTCTTCATTAGCGAACCCCGTGAAACAGTCCTCCAAGATCTCAAAATTGTCCTCTATATCATCAACCCCCTCAGACCCATGGCAACGCGCATTTCATCCTCTTACGTGATTCGCCAACTAAAACCCACCGATGCCCCCCTGTTGCGTACGTTCCGGCTTGAGGCCCTAGCCACATCCCCGGACTCGTTTACGTCGACGGTTTCCAGAGAGGAATCGTTTACCATGGATATTTGGGAAAAACGCACCGCTCGCACCGCCTTCGTGTTCGAGCTGGCCACCACGCCTGGAAACGATTCAGGCGACAAGTCGACCGTTCAGGAGCACCCTGTGGGAATGGTCGGCTATTACTGGGCAGAACAAGGAGAGACCCCGATAGCCTTTCTCGTCAGTCTTTGGGTTCATCCCGCCCACCGTGGCAAGGGCCTTGGATCAGCGCTTGTCGAATGGGTTGTCGGGCGGGTCTTGCCGACTGGGACCGACGGTACCAGCCCCCGGCGTAGATTGCAACTGGACGTAGACGAGCGGAACAAGACAGTCATACCAATGTATGAGCGCCTAGGATTTCGCAGGTTGAAGGCCGACGGACTGTTTATGGAATACGCACCACAGACATGAATCAGAGGTGAGGCATCGACTGGGCCTCCTGGGTTCATTGCCAAATACCTATTCTAATTCCAGTTCTCTCCTCAGGCAATAGTCAAACTTGGTAGCACTGAAACAGTGGTCAGAAAACCCATAAGCTTTGTATTAGTCTGGGACTTGTCTACTAAGTATAGAATCCGAGAACTCTGGCTATGAAAACTTTGGTTGAATTACAATTAAGAGATAACCAAGCTATCAGAATGCTCGCATAAAGGCTGGAGGATCTACTTGAGCACAGCAGTTTCGACCTCGAGTGGTATCAGATTAAGCCCCCTATGCCGCCTTCCAATGTAGCTTCAACACGCTCCAAGGAAACAAAGATAACCTCAACCTTGCCGCCGAGGTACCAAAGATTCCCGCTCCTCCACTAATTCGGATAGCTCTCCAACGTTAGTGTGCATCAGGGGTCTATCCCTTGGAATCCGAGACCAACACCGACGAATGATTCCTGCGACAAATTTACCAAAATAGTCTTGGAGCTGAGGGTGCATGTGCCATTGGTCGATGGGATCCTGGGGGTTGGTGGTAATGATTAAGGTGCTGAGTATTTGATACATTGGCCGAGACTCATGTGGTCTCCGGCTAGTTATTATCTAGAGAGATAGCCGACCGGAAATTATCAGTGCATCTCGCTCAAGACGTCAATCCCAATAACTTTACATAGGCCGTCAGACTTCCAAAGCTGTAGACATCTCCAGTACGAGACCGCCTGTCGCTTTGTCCAAGAAAATCTCTGGGGCTATCCATTGCATGGTTCCCCCGTGAAGGTGCGACGGGGTATACCAGTGGTCCTCTCCGAGAACTGTGGCCATACCGAAGTCCGTGATAAGAGCTTCACCTCGATCATTAATGAGGACATTCTCCTGCGGAATGCAAGTACGATCGTCAATATAGAACTGGCTCCAGCTTGCACCATGCACTTACTGGCTTAATGTCCGCCTGAACGATTCTTGGAGTCCGCGAATGAAGGTGCTCAAGTCCCCTCGCGAGATTGTAGATCTGCATTCAAGCAATTATCAATGCCGACCGGGCTCGCTCTGTGTGCTGGCATTTGGCGACTTACCAGTTTCAATCTGTTTGCCGCAGGATACTGCTTCAGGTATACCCCTAAATTTCCGTTCCTGTACCACGGCAGGATAAGTGCATGGATAGGGGCAAAAATGACACCGATCAAGGGGACAACATTGGAGTGATTAACCGCAGCCCAAGTGATGGCTTCTTGATTCAATCGCTGGCGGCACGGTTATACACGTTGATCAAATCGCCTGTCGAATCACTTACTGCGTTCATGCGCTCGAGGGTTTGACTGGGCCGTGCTCATTCATTACATAGTGGCGTACAGCTTTCACCGCGACCTAATAAATATCGAAACATCAGGGAGCGCGGCGGAGCGGCCAGAATCACGCAGCAGCTCACCTTGTCTGGATGTATATTCAGTGGCTCGCTAAACTCAATTTCGCATTTCCAGACGTCGTAATTCGGGCTGGAGAAGATCTTTCGAGAATCCCCTGACTGTTTCCTGATTCGTCCGAACATCAATCGATCGAGGGGCAGAAAAAAGGTCCAGTTATGTAGAGCACTTTCTGACGAAGTGCCCCACGTGATCCTCTGACGTGGATGTACATAGAGACAATGGCTTGTGGTCGCTTGCACCCAAGTATTCGGCCACTGCGTGACGACTCCCTAAAGCGGCTGCAGATTCAAAATTTGGCGACTGGGAATGTCCCAGATCCAACGTTGTCGTTACAGCCGTATTGAAAGAGGTGGAAGTCCAAGAGACTGAGACGCGGTCCCTACCGCGAGTTGAGTTGCAGTTGCGTCCCCCCACGGAGAGGAATCAGGGGCATGTTGGATAATAGGGGGGTGGAGAGTTTCACGCACGACCGTCTCCGATGCCAACGACCCTGAGGAGACCGGTGGGCGCTCCTCTGTCCCTACAGTTTTACTGATAGAGTCGAAGTCATAGAATTGTATGGTAGGAGGACCAGGCGGTTCAGTTCTTCTGCGTCGACGGCGTTGGTTGGCAGTGAGGTAACATGTACAAGGGGTAATAACGGCAAACAAGACGCTAGTCAGCCAACCGGTAGTAAACCTGACTGAAGCGTGTTGTTTCCTATTCTTGCTATTGGGACCGAGGCGAGCGAGAACTAGAGTGCAGCTAGAGCGACACACACCTGAGCGATCGACCTTTTGATAAGAGGCAATCTTATCTAGAAAACCTAAAAATGCATGACGTTTACCTCGAGTATCCTCCAATAACCAAGAGTTGTTTTGTCCCACAGCTTTTTTGCATCCTCCGGTTGAGGTTTATGGTGCAAGTCCATCTCAGGAGGTTGCGTTGCTGGTGACGAAGAGTCGATGGGGCGGGCCGCTGACGCCAAGTTTGGCTGCGACATATTCCCCCGACCGGCACAGGCGATAACGGCCCGAAGCAATAGAGGGGTAATTGGAGTAATGAAACGCCTTGGCCTCAATGGGTAAAAGGCTTGTTGAGTTTATGAGCTTGCGTACACCATGTCACAGTCCCCCTTTATCCTATGGGACCGATCGCGGATAGGTCATTATTTTTATGCGTACCCGTTTCAAGAAAATCTGGGAACTTGGCAGTGAGTAATTCGGGCGTTGCGTCTTCTGTGCCTGGAGTGTCACCTCAGGGTCCGATGTTCTGAGAGAAAGGAGCTTATCTCGCTAAAAGGTTCTCCCTGAAGCGCGAGAGCCTGTCCCGGACCAGTCCACTACGTCAGGTGACTCATTGGACTAACGGCGTACCGTAATGGCGAGAAGGCTTCAATTTGGGAGGAGTGGTATCTCCAAGGAGACCGTTGTTGCGTTCATAGTGCACTCATATGCGAAAATACATGCGGCAACTAATATAACGTGCGTTAATGCTGCTGGTTGAGCAGAACTATGATTGCTGCGAATGAGACCGGGGCCACTGTTATGAAACTTGCCTAGGCTAACAGTATCACAACGGACCCGCGACGGAAGAAATAACACGTAGCATTGTTAGAATCCAATAAAGAATCCACAACGGGAACTCCTCGGAAATGCAACCATCCAAGGCCGAGGACTTCGTTATATAATCTAAGTTGCGGTAGTTTGCCAATCACCAGCACAAAACGAGGGGTAAACAAAACATGATAATGAGCCTCTGTTTCGTGCTTGTCTGGAAGGAATAGATACCTATATGCTTATTTGCGACAGCCTTCGCGCTAGTCGCTCACCAGTGTGGTCAGCTGTTCCTGGATTAGCGACGTCGATGGTCGTTGCTCTGGTCTCCAAGACCAGCATTGATAGATGAGACCCTTGAAGAGGTTTGATAGCTCCGGGTACTTGTCCCAATTTTGGACTGGTATGAACGGCTTGTCACGATCATTCAGAGCAACAATGATTTCATTATTCTTCAAGCCCGCAAAGGGTAGGTGGGAAGTCATCACCTGAAACAAGTAGCAAATTCCATGAGCTCAACCAATCACCCTTCTGAGAGAACGAAATGTATCCTACCCAAAAGGCCAAGCTACCAAAGCTGTAGGTGTCACTCTCACAGGATCTTGGTCTCCCCAATATCTGCTCCGGGGCCATCCACCGCCAAGTTCCGCCTTGATGGTGTGAAGCAGTGTACATGTGTTCTTCTCCCAAAATTGTTGCCATGCCAAAGTCCGTGATGCGAGGCTCGTTCTGATCATCGATCAGGATATTTTCCTACAGAAGGGAGGCATGCGATTGGCTTTCTGTTATGTGTAAATGTAAGGGTAACCTACCGGCTTAATGTCACCGTGCACAATTTGAGGCTTCCTTGAGTGAAGAAAGTTAAGGGCCTTCGCGATACTGTGCAACTAGGAGGCAACCACACGGTGAGGAAGGGGTAATGACTACAGCGCGCCTACCAATGACATACCAACTTCGCTCCGTTGGCATTGGGATTAATCTTAAGATGTTGCCTTAGACTTCCTTGTTCATACCAGGGAGAGATAAATCGAGGAGTTGGCGTCAAAGTGTATCCGATGAGGGGTGCGATGTTGGGATGAACTAGCCCAGACCATGTGATGGCTTCCTGCTGAAAGCGCTGGTTAGATAAAACGGGGCCGTGATTTGAAATCCGGGGTTAGTTTATAACAAAGGGTTTGATCGTGGGAAGACATACCAAGATAATGCGCTGATAGGCTTCTTCGTCATCGAACTGGTTCAAGTCGACTTTTCGAAGAACTTTGACGGCGACCTATAGTATACTCGAGTCAGATGCGTAATTCCAGTCGTTATAAATAAGAACTAGCGGCTGGGAACTCACTTCCGTTGGATGACGATCCAACGGCTCACAAAACCGGACCCGACATTTCCAGACGTCGCTATAGCCACCATACCGATCAGGATTGCCTTCTGGCTCGCTGACCCACCCACGCATTGACGGCTCAGTAGATAAGAAGCGGAATTCGGACTCCGCTGAGCGTTGAGAACCGGGCGTGGGGGGCGGCCGAGCTATTGGGACCGAGATCACGTGATGTGAAGGAGATGTATTCGTCGCGGGAGCTTGAGAGCGGGGTAAGGAGGCGGTTGAAGGAATAGATAGAAGAGCCTTTGAGTGAGAATGGGACTGTGTTGCGCTGCAGGAATGCGGGGAACGGTCCGCGTGAAAGAATTCCTTGGGTAAGGACTGCTTTCCCTCCTGGGCAGGGTCGCTCGAAACTGCTGTTAAGGCTGCCAGGTGCGACACTCCTATTCCTTGCTCTTGACTCCAACTCTGGGGGAAGATAGGGAGCTTTAGACTGAAGATGCAAGCCGAGAACGCGACGAACGCCGCAAACAGCTGAAAACCCCAGTGGCTATGTGATCCCCACCAGTCATAGTCCCACAACACAGAGCCAATCAATTCTAGCAGCAGCTCTAAAAGTAGAAGCAAGCTAGCGGCTCCAAGGATCTACGGGATGACCTTTCGAGTTAGCAGGGGAGCCGGGAAATTAGTGAAGGATAACCCCACCATTGTTTTCCAGGATATTGCTTGACACAGGCTTTCTCGTTCAGAGTTCCAGCAGCGGAAAGTCCAGGAGATAGGTTCAAAGCGGCGACATACAATTTTAGAATGATATGTGCAAGCATCGGAATCCATCGGTACGGAGAGCGGGGGTCGTTCGGACGATCCACTATCCACGCCCCTGTCGCGTGCTACATTTTGAATGGTTGGGCTGCTTAGGCTAAACATTCCAAGGCCTTCAGTGGGAGCTCTGATGGCGACGTCACACAGGCGTTCGTTGCTGCCTTCTCCCTGACTTGGTATGTACATGGCAGAAGACGAACCGGCGGCGTCTAGGTACGAAGGATTCCCATTCTCAGCTCGGTGGGACCACCGGTCAGATGGCGGAGCTGCCGCGTTCGATGGACCAGAAGATCGGGGACGTTGTTCACCAGAGAGTCGAAGCGGTGAAAGAGAACGGGCTCGGGTTAGACGGGAGTCGTGTTGGCGGTGATTGGGGATATCGATTCCAGGTTCATGGGGATTACCAATGTGCACTGATTGCGAGGCGCTTTGAAGTGATCCAGGAGCTGTATCAACGTTGCGCTCAGGTGCGGCTTCCTGCTGGGAAGCTGACATTGAAGTTGAGGCTGTCGTATGAGTGAGAGCTCGCAGTGGTAGGCGGGGTCCAGAGGTCGGAGAGCGTGTAAGACCCGAGTCTGCATCCGACGCTCCAGAGGCTTGGGCAATGCCGTGGTGACCGTAGTGCTCCTCGTCGTCAGAAATTCCGTGCGAACGATTATCTGCTACTGCATTACGACCCAAACCTTGAACCGCTGCCCTGCTTGGCCGAGACGTTCCGGGCGCAACACTGAGATCTGCAAAGCCAACGTCGGACAGGGTGACGTGGCTACCTCTCCCTGGGCTTTGTCTGTGGATGGCGTAAGACGAACCCGGTGTGTCTGCGGATGATACGTTTTCAAGGCCCCTTTGGGACCGCTGGTCCGGAGGGGGGGACGTCGTGCCCAATGAACCGAAAGACTGAGACTGTGCTCGAGTAAGTCGTCCAGGGGGGGACCGCAGCGACGAAGGGGGGACATTTGAAGGGAGACTAGTGACTGACGCTAGCGGAAGATGAGATGGGGCGGTTGAGGGTTGAGAGAGAGGACTGGTTTGGCCCGGCTGCGAAGGCTTTTGTGGAGATTCGGTGGTCGCACGAGGATCACGCACGCTTGCGGGACCCCCACTGGCTACTAAATCTGTGGCAAGGCCATGTTGTGGAGCTGACGCGGCGGTGGTGGCCTGGATATTAATGAGTGTCTGCAGTGGGAGGCGGGGGCCGGCGGTTGGAGAGAGAGATCGGCTCAGTCTTGCTGAATGTGATGTAGAGCGAGGTAGGCCCATGACCTCTTTGCGCTCCTCGTGAGCAGTTGTACAGCAAGATGAAGCATTCGGTGAAGAGGCGTCGTAATAAGCTGTTGTGGAGGGTTGACAAGAGGCGCCAAGTGGCAAAGGACGGACACGAGGTGATGAAGGTTGAGGATGCTGGCTTAATTGCCCACCATACGTGCCCTCGAAAGACTCAGAGACTGAGGTCTCACTCATGATGAGACGATGTGTGGATACGATCTTCCAGCCCCAGGCTCGTTCGCCGGTTGAGCCGAAAAGAGCTGGTACGGCGGTCGATGTGATGAGGCGCGGGGGATTTGGGGAGCCTGCGGGGGATTAGCCGGCCGAGTTGGACTGCTGGTTGATAGCAGTGGGGAGGGGAAATCGATTTGTTTGAGAACGGGCAATAAAGATGCTGGCGGGGGGGGGGCGAGCGAGAGATTCTATGGAAAATCGAATGTGAGCGTTTGACGAGTAATTATAGGCGACGAGAGTGGACAATATTACACGAATGAAGTAAGTCCGCGTGTGCACAAATGGTTAGGAGGAATGTGCGCAGTGCTGAGGGCTTGAAGAGAGCCGAAGGAAGCGAAGACTTTTGCGGACGTTTTATGGAACGCAGTGACGTTTCTTTGGAGCGATGAACGGGACAAAATCTTGCGTCCTGCCTAATAGTGTGTTTCTGCTAGGATTTGGGCAGAATTATTTCGTGAGAGAAGGTCGTTTTGCGCGCTGTGCTTAATGCAGAACGAACGCGTTAGGTTGATGCGAGTTGGTTGAGAGGTAGAGATCGACCTCACCACGAATTAAGAGTATTGAGTTATTCATTAGAAAGGTGGTGGGCTTGGATAGTAAGTGGTTGTGGAGTATGTGATGACTGAGATAGAGGACAAACAGAAGGAGATGAGGGTGGGGGGGGGATGAAGGAAACGACTGTCCCCTCTAGTTCTAGCGCCGTTCTGCTACCCACCGAAGCTGATAGATTCCCCCTAAGGGACCAATTGCGTGTATCGGGGGCGTCGAGCCAAAAACGTCGGGAACGCTGGGAGCGCCCCGGCGCCGGGGGTAGAAGGGTTACGGGTTAGGCTAGAAGCCTCTTCCTGCCCCAGATCCTCGGCCTGCCGCAAAGCAACGATCCGCAATGCGGCACCTATTGCTACTTGTCAGTGCTGTGAATTCACTAGTGCCCGAAATGGAGCATGAGACATGAGCTTGCGGAGCTTTCAATGATAGCCGCGAGAGGCCAGGTGTGTGTTCCAGGGTTGAGCAGCCTCCGTGTGTGTCAGGATGGAATCTTGGCCCGGGGCCGGTGGAAAATTTTTCCCTGTACCGAAATTTCCTCCGGATTTGCCACGATGCCTCATTTGAAAGGCATTGGCCACGAAATCAAAAGCCAAACAAAAAAAAAACCCCATTCGAGGCCGCCAGGAGCCTGGGGACTCTCCAGAATGTTATACGACCGTCGTCATACAGCCCTTTTTTTTTCTCTGTCATTTCGGAACGAAGGTGGAAAGCCTGACGATCACCGTCGAGGAGGACAGATATCGAGCACTAAAATCCCCACAGTAGGGATCATGCGCTCTCAGTGCCCGCCCTCGTACCTGGACCGATTCCCTTGATGTCTCGAACAGCTTCTTTTTCTCCTCCCTCCCCCCTTTTTTCTTCACAGCTTCCGCTTCCTCCACTCCGTTTCCTCCGCCCATCATTGCTCTGATGCCATCGAGGATCGTGTAATGACTCTCGGTCCGAGGCTGGATAGTAGCTGCATGAATGGGCGGCCATCAATCCAACATAGACAGGTGGACGTTTCAAGCCCTTAAGAGAGCTCACCCAAGCGTTGATTTTTGGAGAAGCCCACCTGTGTTCAATCAGTTACTTGTCGGCGCTCATTTGGAACGGGAGGCTATTATTCGACAGCGTGCTGGGAGCACAGATGGCCTTCAAGATGTCGTGAACCTTGTTCATTGGAACGGGAGGCTGTTATTCGACAGCGTGGTGGGAGCACAGATGGCCTTCAAGATGTCGCGAACCTTGTTCATTGGAACGGAAGGCTATTATTCGACAGCGTGGTGGGAGCACAGATGGCCTTCAGGATGTCGTGAACCTTGTTTTCTCGCTGGTCATCCGACCCAGGAGATCCCCATCTGCGATTCTCGACCCGTTTTACAGTCAGGTAGAGCTTAAATCTGGGGACACCTCGGATGGCCTTTCCCTTCTCTGCCCCTTCTTCCCCCCCTCGCCGTCCTTCGCGCTCTAGAGTCTCCGTAAGGAATGCCACGTTGGACAGCGACGAGCTGAGATCGCTCGTCATCAAATGGCATGTTATCGCATCGGTTATTCGGATTCTCTACGAAAGTCATCATTTGCTTTAAACCCAAATTGGTCGTTGTATCATCTCATCCTTGGCAGCGGCAGGAGATATCCCGCGTTGACTTTCGAGGTAAGAGGATGCCCGTCGTTTCTGGGTGGAAAACCGGATTTTGCTGCGACTGGTGACGGAGTCATCCGAGTAAGGAGAGGAGGATATTGGGAAGCGAGGTGAGGCCGCCACGTGGGACTGATAACCAAACAGGGAATTACTGTCCTGACTTTCGACGTACGCGACCCGCCATGCAAAGTTAAAAGAGCGGCGTTCTCCAACTGGCCTTCACCGACCTAATCAGGCGGTTCTGTTGCTAAGGCTTGGCGAAATTCCCTCAGGAGAAAGCGTCGTTTGTGACGAATATCAAGTGTAAAATCCCTGCAGGCGGCTCGACCAACATGCCTTGTCCGATATATAAGTTCACCGACGGATATACAAGGCGTGATCCTTTGGAGGTTGGAAAACATGCGCGTTCTTCCGTCATTTCAATCCGGGAAAGCAGGTGAGGCCTGAATGTCGATTTAGGGACAAGCCTCCGCGCCAAAATAATTCACCGGAGCCCGTCTCTGCGTGCATGCCCCAAGCCTGATTTGGCTCTACTATCTACAGTAGCTTCTCTGTCCGCGATTGTCCCTATGGTAGAGATACGATGCATTCCGGCTCCGAAGCTCGGGAGGAAAGCAGCTCAAGAGGGCAGCCACCAAATTACGTACAGGACTGCAAGCCTTCGAATTCAAGAGGTTATCTTGTGTTCGCCTCAGGGTCGCAGATGATAAGCCTCTTTCAAGGGTGCCCAAATCATTTCATGATGACCGGATATGTCCAAGGTTGGCTTCCGCGCCAAATCTTTGCGAGCGCGGGCGCGGGGTCCCGGGGCGGACTAAAGTTCCCGCCCACGTGCGTCGAGGGAATTGAGCGGTATTAAGGTCTTTAGTCTTTATCGGATGGCGTGTCAGCATTTAAAACTCTTCCGAGAAGAAATTGTATTCTGCCACAGCCGACGACGGCGATCCCCGAGCCGAAGGAAGGGAGTCAAGCTGCACCAACCCTGGGTGGGGCTATGCATGACGCACACGACGCCCCGTGACACCGTATACCGAGCTGGGAGCTGAGACAATTCAGAGGATATGATACTGCAAGCTAATTCCGAGGAGTGCAAATGAAAATAGGAAGAGACGAGAACCTGGTAACACGGGAGAAGGGAGATGCGGACGGAATTCGAAGAAAGGGAGTATTGCTTAAGCAGGTAAGATCTAGACTGGATAAGCTCCGAGTACCGTCTCTTCTCATCATATCATCTCATCATATCATCTCTCAGACGGTGCAAGGCAGAATGACGTTTCAGACTCAGAAGATAAAGCCACAGTGCACTCTAAACCCCGACCCAGTGACAGCCGGGGTCCGGATGCCCTGGTATTAGCACGACAGCTCTGGCATCCACTGTCACTCTAATCCGGCACAGGTGCGAAAAGTGGTGCCGAATCTCAGCCCTGCTTCCCCCGCTGAACAACCATTGCTACTAAACTGTCAGGCGAAGCCGTCGTGTCCTTCCGTAAGGCTAAATTTTGTAATTCGGCCCTCATCATCGTGCTGGTCAACATCTCTGCTCTTCGGGTACAGACGCCCAGGAACGCCACACACCCCTCCGGCGTCCCACGGGTACTCTCTGCCGTTCCAACCATCGTGTTCGGTTCGTATGTCTCTTTGAGCTCACAGCAGCAAGTCTTTTTTTGTAGACGCTCCAGCATTAGTAAACACCATGGAGCCTACACGGGTTTGTAACCAATTAACCAACATCTATCCAACTGCAAACCCGCTTTCTGTTTCCCCCAATTTCCGGATTTCAGCTTTTATTTATCGATAAGCAAGCTCGCGATATCCGTAAGCTGAGAAAAGTGGGCGCCGATAGCGAAAGAGCGATAGCTCATTGTCGGCGTTACGACGGATACGTAGACGTGAGGCGGAAGCGACATACTTTAGATGCTCATAGAAACAGCTAAGGTACACCTCTCCATATTTGTTCTCATGGCAGACCAATCGATTGTGTCAACGATACTATTTTGATGCAACTTCCTGTTACCTAGCTTATGTACTTCTGTCGTCGTGTCTCTAGGTACCCACCTCCGATACATAATTGCTCCTAGACTGAGTCGTATTTCCACTTTATTTCATCCCTTCTTCTTTTTCTTGAAGCTTCTCCCCACTGAAGCGCAAACGAGGCAAATCCGAATCGCAGACGAGGTTCGGATTTCGGGCTTTAAAAGGCCGGGTTTCTCGCGGTTCGACTTTCGACCTGAACCGTCTCCTTCGGCACCAACAAAACCGGTCACCCTGCCTTTAGAACGGCATTTAACGAACTGCGAACTGTTCCTTAATGAATTGGTGTCAAACTTAAAGTCAGAGGTCGAGAATAAAGCGCCAATTCACGTCAAGCCTGGCTGACCTCACCGCGACGATCGTCACCTGGCTGAAGCTTGTCTAACCCCAGTGCCACGCAAGTGCCAGTAGCGAGCACCGGCAAGGAAGCCCTCTTCAGGATCAAGCAAAGCACAAAGTGCGAACGCAACAGGGAATATGAACAACATCCCGGAGGCAACGCTGGTTGTTTCAGCCCATGTCATTCAATGCTCAACCTGTCAGCAAGTTTCCTCTAAGGCGCTTAGCGTCCTCAAGAGGACGGCACGCCAGCGACGCTTGGTATGCAGGAAGATGGTGCTATCGAAATGATGGTGGAGCGCGAGTGTGTAGCTCAGATTGCTGCATATTGTTTATTATACAGGATTAAACATCTACGTCCAAGTTATCCCTTTGGTTTGCCTGTATTTTGGTCAAAATGCGCGCGCGTGTGCTCTAAGGTAGGTCTGGCATTTGTCGCAAAATGCAGGGGACGATTTTGCACAGGGGTGCAGAATGCAGCTGTGCCGCTCTACGCAGTGCTGTATTCTGCAGGACGGCCATGTACTGGTGTCTGTGCTTACTGTCTACGCGTTTCTCCATCCCTCCCGTTTGATTCTGGGGCCAGTGTTTCTTACATTCTGATGGTCCGATCCTTGTACGGTCACCCCTCTCCGTCGAAGTCATGCAAATTCGTTCTTCGTTTGCGCTTCAGGTAATCTTGGCTAGGCAACTACATCGTCCGGTGGAAGAAGTCGTTATGAATCTGGGACAACCATGTATGCAGAGTTGGAGCTCGAAATTTGACATCGGTCTACCAAGTAGTTATTTGTACAGGAGTATGTCAAAGAAGGCCTATTGAAGGACTCCATGTAGAAGGATTCCATGTGAAAAGAAGCTGGAGGACAAGAACTGTAATAACAGGACGAACGGGCCTGATTGAAAGAAGAGTGAATAAGTGGTAACCTAGGGTGTTGATCATGTTTTCATCAAGGGACGAATTTCAACCATGAATTCGTCGCAACCCACAACGTCTTCGGTTAGGCCAAGCTCATCGTAAATGGTAGATGCCTCTCGAACCAGCCGCTCTGCCTCGTCATACTGCGCTTGTTCGCGGTGCAGCCAGGCGAGGTACCAGGATGTGTTAGCCGAAGAGTACCTGTCTCCGATCCGATGATATATGCGTTGAGCTTCTAGGTATGACTCCCTCGCTTTCGTATATCCTCTCCGAGCAGAGTGGACCTGTCCTAACCCTTGAAGCGAGTTGGCAAACCCGAGCTGATCCCCGATTTTGGAGTATAGATCACGGGATTGGATGTATAATTCCTCCGCTTTCGAATACTCGTCCTGCATCCGGTACACGTCTCCCAAACCCTCGAGCGACTGAGCAAACCCGACCTGATTCCCGATTTTGGAGTAGAGGTCACGGGATTGGATGTACAACTCCTCCGCTTTGGAATACTCGTCCCGCATTCGGTACACGTCTCCCAAAGACTTGACGGACTGGGCAAACCCGAGCTGATCCCCCATTTTGCAGTAGAGGTCACGGGATTGAATGTAGGATGCCTCCGCCTTGGAATGCTCGTTCCGCATCCGGTACACGTCTCCCAAAGCCTTGACTGAGTGGGCAAACCCGACCTGATTCCCGATTTTGGAGTACAGGTCACGCGATTGTATGTACGACTCCTCCGCTTTGGAATACTCGTTCCGCATCCGGTACACGTCTCCCAAAGCCTTGACTGAGTGGGCAAACCCGACCTGATTCCCGATTTTGGAATACAGGTCACGCGATTGTATGTACGAATCCTCCGCTTTGGAATACTCGTTCCGCATCCGGTACACGTCTCCCAATGGGTTGACCGAGTTGGCAAACCCGAGCTGATCCCCGATTTTGAAGTAGAGATCACGGGCGTGGCTGTACGACTCCTCCGCTTTGGAATACTCGCTCCGCATTCGGTACACGTCTCCTAAGGCACGGACTGACTTGGCGAACCCGAGCTGATCCCCAATTGCGGAGTACAGGTCTCGGGATTGGATGTACGACTCCTCCGCTTCGGACTACTTGTTCTGCAGGTAGTATGCTTGTCCTATCGCCTTCATGGCTCTAGCCTTCCCCCTTTTATCCCCAACTGACTCAGAGATCTTCAGATATTGTCGAAAGTATTCGTGTGCCTTGTCTATCACGCCGTTTCTCAGCTGAATCCAGCCAAGAGCGTGCAAAAGTCCACCAGAACGAGCCGTAGCAGAACTGTTCCCTCCTTTACGGCAGGGAATGATACGATCCTGAACGGGTTTCCTGTTAATGTGGGTCACTTGTAATCGAGAATATGTCTTACCATGAATGAGACCACTTGCTGGCATCGAAGAGCTTGCGGTCGCGCGTTTGCGGCTAATCTCAAACATTCCTCCAAAAGACTGCAAAGGGTCTTAATTTGGTTGAGCTCCGCGTTGTTGCTCACAGTGGGAAGATCCATTGTCATAATTCGCCGGATTACGCTGACATCATTCTTCTCTTCAAAGGGGAAGTTCCCCGTGATGACCTAGGGTCATTGGGTACGGATTTTGGCCACGGCTTCTTGTCTTCCAAAGCACAACAACGCACCTCCCAACAGATCCAGCCAAAAGCCCAGATATCACTTGCCAAGCCAGGCAGCCCTCCGTCCAAGAGCTCGGGGGCGGCCCATCGAACCGTCCATGCTGGACCTGTCATGGTGATGAACTCGCCGGATGCGGCGACCTCGGTCTTCAGTGGCTCTAATGGACGTGGGATGTTGGCTCGCTTGTTCTCGTTGACCCGGTTCAATACTACTTCCGTCGCCGAGTCAATTTCACGAGCCGAGCCAAAGTCCGTAATGACAGCTCGGTTCTGGGAATTTACGAGGATGTTGAGCTGTAGCAAGCATCATCGTCAGCTCAGGTGGAAGGTGGATATCGACTCAACCTACTGATTTGAGATCGCCGTGACAGATTGGCGGGTCCCTTCCGTGTAGGTATCTGAGACCCCGGGCAACACCGTCTATCTAGAGGTTTTTAGGTATAAAAAAAATCTCATAAGAATCGAAAGCACAGCGCTTACTAAAGACACACGTTCTGGGAGCTCCCACTTCTCCGATCGAACAAACTCCCTCAAGTTGCCGTTCTTCTCCCAAGAAAACACCATCTATGCAACACCGTTATCAACGTCCTCGACGAACCCGACAATCTGTACCACATTGGAGTGGGAGAGGTCATTCAAAAGCTTGACTTCATGGGCGAATGGCTTGGAATAGAACGCAAGTTGATTAGGCTCTCCATTACCATCAACGGAACAGCTGGGAAGACTCACCGCAAGGGCTCGGTCGTCATCGGTTTCTGCATCGAAGCGAAGCTTCTTAACTGCGACGTACTCTGGCTCTGAGGAAGTTAACGGCTGAACTGGAGTAAGGATTGCCGCCACGACGTCCGCTTTCCCGCCTGTCTTTGGGGCTTGAGTTTCAATCGGTTCGATTCGAGCTGTGTTGATCCGAAGGTGCGATAAAGACTCGAGAACGTTTCTCTAGGACAATATTAGCCTTGCAAGTCTCTATGAGATCCTTATATCGAACAAACGCTCACCGGACGAATTTTGAGACGCTTCATTGCCGCTTCAACATCGCCCAGCGATGCCGCTTGGGTACTCGTCGATGGACTGGCTTCACTATTCTCTTTGATACTCTCATTCATTGCAGAATGAACGTATATGTTGATGGGAGAGGGTTTCTTTTGGCTTGGGGGTGGAGGGATTGAGCGAGATAGGTGGTTGTAGGTCCAGGAGCGGTCGGATGTACCCCTATCTGGCCACGTGTTAGTTACTAAAAATTCCACGCCGTTATAACAGCATGTATTGTCTTCAATCATGCTCTTGGTCTTTTATCTTTCTCTCTTGGAAAACACGTGGACCCAACATCTAGCATCTGAGACCTGAGGGAAAGTCGCTTATCCACGAAGGTTATCTTCGCAATGTGATAGCTGAACCCGAATTTGCACTTTTCCTCGCGCTGGACAGACCTGAATACATGTTTCCCCACCAGTATAGTCGAATTATTGGATATCTGTAACTGAGGAACAAAAAAAGGACCAGTAAAAAACGCCATGTCTTTGTGGCCGATATTTATTTGAGCACTCTGGCTGGCGTTGTTGTCAAGTCGTTTTGCCAGTAGTTCCGCCTACCCAGGGCGGGATCTGATGATTGACACAAGGTCATTCTAAGCGATATGGTGCACCTGCCGCAAGCGTAATGCATACGTACTAGACTGTCAGATAAATAAATAAAGTTAAGCAATTCCAAGTTCATCCCCCGTACAGTGCCCTCGATCGAGGGCTCAACGAAGACATACAACACAACTATCATACACCATAAGAGAAAAATAATAAATCAGATGAACACGTACGCCAATTAGAGCTGAAAACTCTTCCAACTCGATTGCTCCTCCTCGACGAAGCAGTCGATCCACTACTAAGAGCGAGTCGACACTCCCCGAGACGAACCAGTGATCGGGAACCCGCTCGCGCTGCTCGGCCTCGGTGTTGAAGGAAGACGGGTTTGAGGCGCTACTGGTGAAGTTGGGCGGGGCGGTGGAGGTGCTTGGGAGACTCGTTCGGGGGCATCGATGCTCGGTAGAAGACAATATGGAAGCGGAGGTTGGAGGTGCGCGGCGGACCTTCCGAGACTCAGACCTTCATCCAGGTTCGGCGTGGAAGGCGGTGTACAGGCGCTCCTCTCCCTTCTCAAATACCGACGTTCTGCTATTGCTGCCGCTGTATTTGCTCGAGCCTCTACTCCACCGCTGCAATCAACCTCAAATTTTGGTTCGCCAGCGCGATGAGCAGCTTCAAAGATTGAGGGAACTGTCCACCCATGGAAGAAGGTGAACGTCGAGTGGTAGTGGTGGTGGTTGTGGTTACATAGGTGGAGGGAGTGGGAGAGTCGGTACGACGTCGCGCCGACAATGATTGCTGTGGCGGTGATGTCGGAGGCGCGGGGTGGATCGGCGGTTTAGGTATCGAAGGTAAAGTAACTCTTACTCCCAACCCGCCCATGAGAGGCGACATGGCTCCATAAGGCCACTACGGTGGTTGAGCTTGAGGTAGTGCAAAGGACGAAGTGGGCAAACCGAGGTCCAAGACAGACGTCGGTGGCACTATAGCCGTCGGCAAATGTTCGTAGACGGAGGTTGTTGAGCTGGATGGAGTGGTGGAACAGCGAAGCGAGGAGGGCTTCCGGTGCCGAACATCTCCTGTCCCGACCAGCCCACGGAAACCGGTCTACTAGATCCACGCACTCTCGGCCTTCTCCGCTCGTCGAACTCCGTTTCTGAGGTGGTGAACGTCGTCCCGCAGGGAGTGACGGTCCTGCTCCTCCAGAGCGCGGTGTTTGACCCACCGCTGCCCAGATGGAACTACCCTGATAAGGAGTAGGGAGAAAGGTCATCGGGAAGCAGAGGCGGTAGGTCGTCTTTCCCTCCTTTCGCTTCTCCCTCCTCCCTCCTCGTTTCCCCGCCACCCCGAAACGACCCCCACGGCGGTACCGTGCCGCACCACTAAACTCTCCTCTCCATCCGGATCTAAGAGTTTCACTTCCGTGGGGTTTGCTATGGAAGTTGCGGGGCGGATGAAACACCTGATTGGGGTGCAGTGGGAGGTGTAGACGTGGCGGGTGCGGTGGGACGATCGGGAGGTGGTGGTGATGGCCGTTCGAGCGTCCCGAGATTTGGAATTCATTTTCGTATAGGAGCTTTTGGAGATAGTGGCGACGGATATCCTCCGCTTGAGCCTTCCTGGAGACCTCCGCGACGCGGTTCTACTCCCAGGCCGCAAAATTGCTGTTGCTGCTCGGGAAGTATTTAGGAATTCAGGATCCGTGGCGGGCGAGAAAAGGTGGTTGGTTGCTGGAACTCCTGGTTATGGGCTTGGTTTCTGATTGTGATGGAGGTACTCCTGGTAGTGGTGGTGGTTGCGAGCGTCGGCGCGGGAGCGCGGGATAGGCAAGTAGCTTTGAGTTGTGAACATGGATGCGAACTCGTTTGTACTTGAAGTGGGGACTGAGTGCAGTGGGAGAAGAGGCACCTTGTCGAATAGGGTGAGAGAACATCTTTCAGGCAAGTGTTGTCCAAGTTGGTGGTCGGCAAGCCTCTCTCCCAAATTCGGCAAGGCACCGCACGCTGTCGACCCCACACACGCCAGATGTTCTGAATGCGGCCTAACGCTCCCGGGTACGTCCTCGGAGACGGCCAGGTCCCAAAACCGAAATAAAGCGTACGTGATGGTGTTGGTGTTAGTGGGCCGGTGCGGGGATAAGGTCGCCGGAACAAAGACCAGGGGATGCCGAGGTACTCTTGCCGGCCGTGTTGACGGTATCGACCTGGACTGCGATAGAAGAGTTCGGATGCACCGGTGCAAAGTCGAACGAAGGATTGTTCCGAGGTAGCTGGGACTGGCATAGGCGTCGTTTCGGACACACCAACTTCGGCGCCGCGTCCGAAGGTTCAGGTACGACAGCGCGGATTCCAGTCAGCGTGGCAATTTCACCGATGAGATGAACGCACTGGAATGAGGATGCTTCCGTGGACGACGAGAGCCTGGCGGTCATTCGAGACGCAAGAGCTTGTGGATTCGCGACCGTGAACGAGGTGCTGGTCGTCTTCGGGTACGTCGTCGCCGTCGATCGTATTCAAGGAGGAAGCACTGCTAACGATCAGAAAGCAGATAAGGATGAAGTGGGTTCGAATCGCACCGGTAGAACCTCAGGTACGTGGTGGATGCTTGCGAGGAGTTGTTGAGTGAAGCCAAGCCAAGCACTGCTGGAGATGGTGAAGATGGCGCAGAACTCGACAGGGCATCCCAATATACTATTTTCCCCCTTGAATGCGAAAGAGGCGATGGGTCCTGTTATTTGGAGATGCAGGGACGGCTATGACGCGGCCGGGTGCAACACTGGAACGGGACAACTGCGACCCGGGTAGGAGTGTTCATGCCGGGAGATGCAACGCGACGTCGTGTGGTTCCTAGTTGGAAATATCCTTACTTCCGCCGTAAACGCCGTATTGCCCGGTTCGGTAGGAATATACCGGCTGGTACTCGCAAGGGGATGGTTGGTGGGTAAAGGAAAACGTGGAGAGGATGTTGAACGTTGTGTGTCGGCCCTTTGGACAATGGAGAACAGAGAAGGGAGTGTTTTGGGAATAACGGAACCGATGATGGGGTTACTCCGCTATGTCCGCGGATCTACTCCGTCGCAGATGCTCGCAAGAACGCACCGCTCGGACCGCCTTCGTATTCAAGCTGGCAACCTCACCTGCGAGCGATCCAGGCGACAGTTCAACCATTTACGAGAACCCAGTGGGAATGGTTGCCTATTACTGGGCGGAACAAGGAGAGACCCCGCTAGCCCATCTCGTTGGGCGTTGGGTTCATCCCGTCCACCGGGGGAAGGGCCTTGGATCAGCACTGGTGCAGTTGGTCATCGAACAGGTCTTGCCTTCCGGGACAGATAGTGCTGAGCCTAGACGTAGGCTGCGGCTGGAAGTCAGCGAGCGGAACAAGGAGGTTATATCCGTGTACGAGCGCTTGGGTTTTCGGAGATTAGAGACCCGTAGACTTTTCATGGAATACCATCGTTAGAGGTGAGAGCTTGAGATGTGGGATAATCCCGAGCTCATTGAGCCGAGCTGCTTTCTGATGTCTATATCTCCCCTGGAAAAAGTAGATCGGAAAGCACTGAAGGAGTCCCACACACGTGTGTTCCTAGTTATCTAGTAGGAATTGACCGAAGCGTCCCAACCACGGAAACATTTGGCCTAGTTAGATCATCGGGAGGAAAAGCTATATCGAAGCGAACAAATACAGAGGATGCCTGCTTCCAAGCGGGGTACGTTGCTTTCCGCTCGACGACCACTTGATCTAGGCCTCATTACTGCGGCATTGCGCTGCGCTCTATAATGCTCTTTTTAGAAGAGAGCTCGGGAAACTCTAATGAAGCAGATACAACCTCAGGTACACCGGACCAATGATTCCCGTTCCGTTATCAAGTCAGACAGTTCTTTCACGATGGCTTGCATCGGCGGCCTGTCTTCTGGAACTGCAGACCAACACCGACGAATGATCCCCGCAACTCGACTACCAGAAATATTGTGGAGCTCGGGGTGCATGTTCCACTTCTCGATGGGATCTGAGGGGTCGTTGGTACAGTTCAAGGCGCTGATTATTTGATAAGTTGACCGAGAGGCATGCGGCATCTGACCAGTCATTATCTGTAGGCGGCCGATCGGAAGCGCGTCAATACAGAAGCTCAACGCGCTTATAGAAATGGCTTTACATGGCAAGTAAGACTGCCAAAGCTATAGACATCTCCAGTTCGAGATCGCCTATTGCTTCGTCCCAAGAGGATCTCTGGCGCCATCCATGACGTAGATCCTCCGTATCGATGAGAAGGGGTATACCAATCGTCCTCGCCTAGGATCGTTGACATGCCAAAGTCTGTAATAAGAGCATCTCCTCGATCGTTAATAAGAACATTCTCCTACGGAATTCGCGAATAGTCGTCAGAAAAACATATTAACCTTCCGTTCGGATCACATAACATACTGGTTTGATATCCGCCTGAACCATTTTCGGCCTGCAAGAATGGAGGTGTTCAAGGCCGCTTGCGATATCGTATATCTACGATGAGAGATATCAACAATCCTGGCAATACTTTTACTAGTGGCACGATTATTGGATTCGATTACTTACTAGCTTCAACCGATTCGCGGCAGGATATCGCCCAAGGTAGGTACTAAGGTTTCCGTGTTCGAACCAGGGGAGTATAAGGGCGTGAAGGGGAGAGAATATGACGCCAATGAGAGGAACGGTGTTGGGATGATGGACTCCTGCCCAAGTAATGGCTTCCTGGTTCAATCTCTGATGGCCAGGTTAGTAGACTCGTACTAAAATTGGGAAAATATTCTGACTTACTGCATTGATTCGCTCAACAATTCTAGCTCGGTCCTGCTCACCCTCCACGCAATGACGTACGACTTTCACTGCGACCTGCAGGGCATCCGATATAATGAGAAGGAGCCCAAAACTACAAGGGTCTCATAGCCAATTACCTTATCTGGATATCCAGTCGATGGCTCGCTAAACTCCACTTCGCATTTCCATACGTCACAGTTCGGGCTGGAGAAGATCGGTCGAATGCTTTCTGGTTCCTTTCTGACCCGTCCCAACATCCTGCGGTCCAGTGGCAGGAACAAGGTCCAATTAAGGAGAGCCCCTTCTACGGGAGCATTCCACGGGGTGCCTCGTGGTTGAATGGTAACCGGGTCGCGCTTTGTTGCTTCTTGTGACCAAACGCGTGGCAGAGAGCTTTGCGGTACGCATACGGGGACAATGTAGTGACAGCAAACTTCACCTGCCGGGTGTCCAGTGCCCATTGCTTGAGAAGGCGCGGAATCCAATGGCGTAGTTACGCCAAGCGGAGGTGGTGAAGCAGGATGGGGAGTTCCGGTTGAAGGAATGGATAAAAGAGCCTTTGAGTGAGAATAGGACTGTGCTGCGCGGCAGGAATGCGGGGAATGGTCCCCGTGAAACAAGTTCTTGCGTAAGGATTGCGTTCCCTCCTGGGCAGGTTGGCTCGAAACAGCTGTTAAGGTTGCCAGGTGCGTCCTTCCTATTTCTTGCTCTTGACCCCAACTCTGGGTGAAGATAGGGAGATTTAGACTGAAGATGCAAGCTGACAGCGCTATTAACGCCGCAAACATCTGAAGACTCCAGTGGCTATGTGACCCCCACCAATTATAGTTCCACAACACAGAGTCAATCAATTCTAGCAGCAGCTCTAGGATTAGAAGCAAGCTAGCAGCTCCAAGGATCTACAAGATGAATTTTCGAGTAAGCAGTGAGCCGGGGCATACGTTAGAGGATAACCTCACCATCGTTTTCCATGATATTGCTGGACACGAGCCTTCCCTTTCAAAGTTCCAGTAGCGGAGAGTCCAGGAAATGAGTTCACAGCGTCGACGGGGGATTTGAGAATGATGTATACAAGCGTTGGAATCCACCGGCACGGAAGGCGAGGGTCGTTCTGGCCATCCACTATCCACGCCCCTGTCGCATGCTCCATTTCGAGTGGTTATCCCGCTCAGGCCAAACGTCCCAGGGGCTCCAATGGGAGCCCTGATGGCAACGTCACGCACGTTGTCGTCGCTGCCTTCCCCTTGACTTGGTGTGTGGATCGCAGAAGACGGATTAGCGGTCTCTAAGTACGAAGGATTCCCGTTCTCTCGCTGGGACCACCGGTTAGAAGGGGGGGCTGCCGCGTTCGATGGACCAAAGGACCGGGGACGCTGTCCACCAGAAGGTCTGAACGGTGAAAAGTCCCTTTGAGACCGCCGGTCTGGAGGAGGGGACGTGGTGCCGAAAGACCCGGACTCTTCTCGAGTAAGTCGTTCAAGGGGAAACCGGACCGATGAAGGAGTGAGAGTCAAAGCGGGAATAGCCACTGGCACTAGCAGAGGATGAAGAGGCGCGGTCGAGGGTTGAGAGAGAGTAGCGTGTTGCTTCATCGCGGCATCTTCCTTCTCGCGACGAGCTTTCTGACGACGATTCTACATGGTATGAAGCGTGAGACTCTGACGAGGCGCGATGAGTAAAGTTCGGAAGTCTTACCTGGAACCAAACCTATTTTGAGGAACAATGAGTTAAATGAAAAATGGCAAGTCAGGAATCGAACTCAACGGGTTCCAGAAAACTAGGACATTACCTGAACTTTCCGAGCTGAAAGGCCAATGCGACGCCCGAGCTCTTCGCGACGCGCAGTGCTTGGAAAGGGGGTCTGAAATACACGAAAAAGTGCCACGTCAGTATGAGACGCCAAATCCATGACGAGCGCCGTCAGGAACTTGGACGAACCTCGGCAAGAAGCTTGTTCAGTTCAGCGCTCTGATGAGCGGTAGGAAGAACCCTCGTGCGCTTCTTCTTTGCATGGAATAGCTCCAGCTCCGTCGTCGGAAGGAGCAATCGTTCGCGGGGACCTCCCTGAGCGTGTTCCGCCAGAGATCGTCTTCGCCTTGTACTGCCTTCAGAGTCCGCGTCCGACGCTCCAGAGGCATGGGCAATGGCGTGGTGACCGTAGTGCTCCTCCTCCTCATCGTCCTCATCGTCAGACATGCCGTGCGACTGACTATCTGCTACTGCATTACGACCCAAAACTTGAGCCGCTGCCCTGCTTGGCCTAGACGTTCCGGACGCCACACTGAGATCTGCAAAGCCAACGTCTGACAGGCTGACGTGGCTACCTCTCCCTCGACTTTGTCTGTGGATGGCCGAAGACGAACCCGTCGAGTCCAGAGATGATGTGCTTCCAAAGTCCCTTTGAGACCGCTGGTCCGGAGGGGGGGTCGTGGTGCCCAACGAACCGAAAGACCGAGACTGTGCTCGAGTAAGTCGTCCAGGGGGGAACCGGAACGATGAAGGAGGGAGAGTCGAAGTGGG